>JAHDVE020008308.1:0-19320 GCA_022606495.2 Halesus radiatus
GTAAATGCGTTTAAAATACAAAATATGTTCTCGAAACACCGATTCAACGATGTGGAAATTGATTTTAAAATTAGAGAGATGCACGTAACCGAAGTACGAATTATGCATTTAAATTTCAATTAATATTCTAACCCTGCGATAGACTTAAATATGCAAAGGGGACCACGGGGCAATTGATCCTGGCGGTTATCAAATGAAACTTCACAGCGGACCGTAGAAAATAATGGGCGTGCTTTGTTTCCCACCGGAGAAGATTACTTCCTTAATCAAATCTGGCAAAATGTATTATTGTCAAACTGTTCATTTGAGCTTTGTGATATAAGCATTTTAACTCTAGCGGACTTTATTAGGCCATAGCCGATACACTACGTTGCAAGCGAACCAAATAATAAGTTTAAATATAGTTATTTCCCCTTTATTCTTTCCCACAGTTTTTAACATAAGAAGGAACATATATTATTTACCTATATTATCGAATAAGGGGCTCGATGATCCGGGAGGAGCTAACCATTATTAATCTTCATAGAAAAATCACAACTTTACAGTGAACAGTGTAGACGTAGTGCGATGTTTAAGACTAAAATAAGCTAATAATTATCTTCCAATCACAAGGGAGAGTTTAAATGCATTTTGAAAACCCCGTAACCTGTGAAATGGGCCAGATGTTTGCATAACTTAAACCACTGGGTCGTCACGTAACACACCCGCTCCGCCCGCCACACCCTCACCTATCCCTGCAGGGAAGACGATCATCTGATGAAACGAGTACCTTTGAAACCCCCCCTCTCCGCTGCCCACCGCCACAGCCCATCTTTGCCGTTGCCGTTATAAGATGACCTTGGACCACATGTGTTAATTCCTTCGGCCGCTGGGTCGTTCCGTGATACACCATATTTGTTAATATAAGGATAAAAAAATCATCTGACTTATCATGTGACCCCGTCGCAGCCTGCTCCCTACCGCCCCGGCCAGCCCTCACCGGTACAAGTTTCTACGTCTGGAAGGATGACATGGGATTGAAACCAGTGTTTTTAAAACAATTTACAATTTAAATGAAGTGATAAGAACCCTTATTTTAGTTGGAACTTTGAACCTTAAAGAGTTTTTTGTTTTATTGTGTTTTTTTTGTTTGTTTTCTTTTTGACAACTTTAATTTTGCGTATAGGTAGATTATGTTTATGTTTGGACGGTATGTTATGTTTATGTTAGAACCGTAGTTGTATTTTGGAGGGTACGTTATGTTTATGTGAACGTGAACAATGTCGAATTGGCACGTAAAATGTCAGAGGAGGTATGGAAAGAAAGAAAAATGAACTATGTGATTCGATGGTAAGTAAAAGTTTGGATGTACTTTTTATAACAAAGAGTATGAAAAAAGAAAGCGGTACGATGCAGCATAGAGATACGCTCATCATATGGTCTGGGAGACCAGGTGGCGAGAGGGCGTCTCAGGGTGTTGCAGCGTTTCTGTCTCCCAGAATGGTTGAATGTGTGCTGCAGTATGAATGCGACAGTCCAAGAATCATTTGGATCCGATTCAAATCGGTTTGACAAGGGTGTTGTTTGTTGTGTGCTATGCTCCTGTTAATTCTGAAAATTTAGGTATGCATGGGGATAAAATAACGAATGACAATGGTAATAGTATACTTGAAGTATATTTAGAGTGGAACCTTTTTGTATCGAATACCCTCTTCGATCATGAAGGTATTCACAAATATACGTGGGAAAGAGGAAATGAGAGGTCAATTGTTGATTTTGTGGTAATTGACTCTAGGTTGAGAGCCGTTACCGAAGACACAAGAGTCTTCAGAGGGGCTGAGGTTGAAACCGACCAGCTCCTGGTTGTATCGAGAGTAAACCATTTCTGCGGCTGGTGCTCTAAAGTGAAAACGGTGTCGATTCTAGTCAAAATAGAAAAACTACAAAACGATATTGTGAGAAATAAGTATGAGAGTTGAGTAGAGATGAGATTGAATGAGAAGGAAATGAACGGTCCGAGAATAGACGAAACATGGAACCACATAAAAGTGAGTCTCTGTGAATCTGCTAGAGAGGAATGTGGAATAAGTACGCAAGGTAGGAAGAAAGGCGATGCATGGTGGGATGATGAAATTAAAGCACAGGTTTCGGAAAAGAAGAAAGCATGGTTATGTTCTATAACGACTGGCAGTGCTCCTAGTGAAGAGCGGATTAAAGCAAAAGAAGTATACAAGGTATGTAAGAAAAGAGTAAATGTTGGAGTGAAAGAACGAAAGAAACGTTTGGAAGAGGAAGAAGGAATCAAAAAGACAACAAGAAAATATTAAACTCTTTTGGAAGGAGGTCAAAAGGTCCCGAAATGGTCCAGAAAGCGGATGTATGAAAGTGATAAAATGAAAATAAGGAAAAATGTTAACGAATGAGAAAGAAATAAAAGTGAGATGGATGAAATACTTTGAGAGGTTGTTTTCAAAGAGGTTTTTTAAAACAACCCGATTGATAGTGGTCACAGTGGCGAATCAGGTATGAATGAAGATGGCGTGAATGTTCCCAAAATCAGAATGGATGAAATAAAAATTTAATGTATGAAGAATGGTAAGGCTGTTGGTTTCGCCACAATGCTGCTGAATACTTTAAAGGAGATAGCTGTACAATTCTCACATGGTTATGCAAGCTTTTTAACCAGTGGTTAGAAGACGGTTACACGCCATTAGATTGGAGGAGGGCTGTGATCATGCATCCATACAAAGGTAAAGGGTCACGTATGGAATGTGGAAATCACAGGGCTATTATTCTGCAAAGTTCAGTTGGAAAGATGTTTGGTAGGATATTGATTGAAACGGTACAAACAAGAACAAAAGATAAAATATGGAATATGCAAGGTGTATTTATGAGCGGAAGGGGGTGTATGGATCAGATTTTCTCGTTGCGTATGGTAACAGAGGAGTTTATGGCAAAAAACCAGAAACTCTTCTGTGCCTTTGTAGATCTACAAAAAGCGTACGACCGAGTTAATAGGAAAAAAATATGGAAGGTATTGTCCAAGTATGGAGTGAATACGAATCTCATACAGGCAATCGCGTCTCTGGACGAGGAAAGCGTTGCGTGTGTTAGGGTAAACGGTGATTTTGCGGAGTGGTTTGACATAAAAAAAGGTGTTTAGCAAGGCTGCGTAATGTCACCGTGGTTATTCAATCTATACATGGATAATTGTATGCAAGAGGTGGGCCTGGGTGCGAAAATGAGAAATCTGAAAGTATGTTGCCTGTTGTATGCCGGTGCTGATTGCTTACAGTATGTAATATTTACAGTCCCCCGTATCTAGGATGAATGAAGTTTGTATGAAGAACGAGCTAGTGATGAATATAAGTAAGTCTAAAGTCATGGTGTTTGAAAGAGAAAGTACGAAAACCGTGTGCAATATAGTTATGAATGACGAATACTTGGAGCAGGTCGATGAATTTGTATATTTGGGAAGTATTTTTACGAGGTATGGAAAGACTGATAGGGATGTTGAAAGAAGGGTGAATGCAGGAAACCCCATTAACGGAGGACTGAACGCGGATGGCGCTAAAAAAAGTTGTTCAAAGAAGCAAAGCTAGCAGTCCACAGTGTAGTGCTGATACCAAGCCTGATGTATGGCAGTAAAGCATGGAATTAGCAGAGGAAGGATGAAAGTAAACTGAATGCCGTAGAATGATATCTCTGAGACGAATGTGTGGTAAAATCATGAATGATCGTGTGAAAACTTTTGAGATTCGTAAAGAATGCTAGGCTGGTGTTAGCGTAGTGAGCAAGATTAAGAAAGGGACGCTTAGATGGTTTGGGCATTTGGAGCGAATGAACGAAGAAAGGAGTGTAAGAATAATGTATTACGCGAATGTGGATGGAAGAAGAAGCTGGGGACGTCCGAGGAAGACATGGCACGATCAAGTGAATCAAATACTTGAGTCGAGCCATGTCAGAATTCGGAAGAATAGAAGAGAAATTATGAGACGATGTATGAATGTGAATGAAGCAAAAAGTGTATGCTTAGATCGAGTTGTTTGGCGGTCCGTCCTCTCTGCCTACCCCTGTGGAGAAACGGCGTGATGGTTAGTTAGTCAGTTAGTTAGTTACTCTTGAGTAGAATAAAACAGGTTATTAACCCTTTTACTAATGCGATATTCGTTCTTTTCGATTTTTTATTTATTTTTAAAGGCATAACCCGTCTTCCAGAGGGTAATAAATCAACCCGAAAGTAGTTTTTAAAAACATAATAGTAAACAGTACCGTCGGCAATAAATTAACTTTTAAGTCATAAATAATAAGAGAATTAGATACTTATTGAAAGCAGTTTTTAACCAAGGGTGACCACGGGGGTGTGGCATTATCATCGCTTATAGGATTACTACAAATTAGGTATTTTGTTGTACGTAGGTAGGTAGGTAGTAGTAAATCTTGAAAAGGATTTATGTAATATTATTTGTTTATTTAAGGAACATAACCAATAAAATTTATTAGTACGTAATATTATAACATGAAATGTAGTTATATTAAAAATTAGTTTAAAAACAAAAGTAATAAAAAACATTGTAATATGATACAGATGTGATACATTGTCTTAATCTGCCGTTTTGAGAATCTGTCGTAAAATTATTGTCCTTGGTGTTTCAGGCACGGAGTCGGATGTTACATTTCAAATGCGATCAGAATTTTCTATCATCTCTAAATATGAAAACCAACAATTAATGTGTGTTTTAATAGCTTCACTGTTACCTTACCATATGGGTACTTATAACATCTACTTTAGAATTTAATATAAGCGCATTTTCAAAATAAATGGTAATAGATGTACTAAAGACAAATAAAGTTTTCACCTAAAATTTCAATGGTGGTATAAACAGGTGTAAAAGATGTAAAAAAAATGTATACATAATTTGACATGCTTACAATATCTATTTCTGGGTTAAAGTAAAAACAAAACGTGCATAAATACCATTTGTATAGTTAAGGGTATTCTTGAATTACAAAAGGCATTCCGAAGTCTATTAGACAGACCTTTGTAAGCGATGCGTCGATATGCTCCATTAAAAAATGTTCTGAGCAGATTGCACTGTGATATTTTGGAGTCTAATTTACTCTTCTCGTTGCATGAATCCATTCTTGAAGTTTTTTTTCATCCTTTTGAAATCTACAAATAGTTAAATATATACAAATAACCCAATTTTAGGGCGGCCCAGATTTTTTTATTGTAAAAACAAAGGGGAATTCTCAAAGATCCTTCTGTCAGCATCTCCTTGCCAACACTTAGCAATGGTAACATTAGAGCGAAAGAGACAAGGATACTTTAAAATGCCCGAATGAAATTGTTATTTTATATTCTCATAATTAAGCTTAAATTTTTAGAAAATGTAACTAACTAACTAACCGTCACGCCGTTTCCCCGCAGGGGTAGGCAGAGAGGACGGCCGCCAGACAACTCGATCTTGCCATACACTTCTTGCTTCATTCACTTTCATACAACGTCTCATACATTCTCTTCTGTTATTCCGACTTCTGACATGTCCCGACTCAAGTATTTGATTCACTTGATCGTGCCACGTCTTCCTTGGACGTCCCCGGCTTCTTCTTCCATTCACATTCGCGTCATATATTCTCCTTACACTCCTTTCTTCATTCATTCGCTCTACACGCCCAAACTATCTAAGCGTCCCTTTCTTAATCTTGCTCACTACGCTTAAATCAGCCTTGCATTCTTTACGAATCTCAACATTTTTCACACGATCATTCATGATTTTACCACACATTCGTCTCAGAGATCTCATTTCTACAGCATTCAGTCTACTTCCATCCTTCCTCTGCCAGTTCCATGCCTCACTGCCATACATCAGAGTCGGTATCAGCACTCCATTGTGGACTGCTAGCTTCGCTTCTTTGGACAACTTTGGACAACTTAGAAAATGTTACATATTAATAATGCATTAAAACTCAATTAAAACGGATGTTTACAATAGTACAAATACTGCAAGCATTGTTTAAGTATTGGCGAAGGTTTGTATCTCTTTTATATTGTGGCTAATTAAATATTTGAGATCAAAGTAAAAAAATACGAATTCTTTGATAAATACCTGTGAAAACTGAATTTTTTGGTCCTTTTGTACTTTGGTTGAAGCACCTAATTACTACACATATGGTCATAGATTATTTTTGTGGATTTCACTCAGTTCACATAATTAATTCACTTTTATCGTACTCCGACCGTCAACTCATCTGACAGATATCACTAACGTGAAGTTCGGCCGTTTTAAGAAAGTGCTTACAAACATTTAAACGCGCCCACAAACGAGTATTTTTATCAACAATTATCTATCTTTTTTTCACATATGTTTATAGAACCAATCATAAATATATAGCTATATTTTGCGAGTATCTCAACTATTCGTATTAATATTGGATAAGATTAGAAAGGTCTCTAGGTATATTATTACCCTAAGATTAGAAAGCAGGGCGACTCACTCCTGACCTCGATGCTATATATACCTTAGATTTAGTCTTAATTGTGCCTGTCTGACGATGCCCATGATAGGGTGAAACCGTTCCGGTCAAAAATAAGTAAGTAAAAAAAAGTTACAAAGGTTACATAAGTTTGGTCGTCGGCACATAAAGCTGAGTGATACGTAACTCAATCTAGATATTTTCTGTTTTGTGGTTCTTGCAGATAAGAGAGATGCTGTTTTGGAAGTACAACCAACTGCACATTGCTAATACAAGGAGTATAATTACAAATCATGTAGTTCTGACTACTGCTGTATCTATCGCACCTATAAATAATATAATGCCGTATTCTGCGCGTGATCACCGGACTGGAAATACAGAACACAAGTTGATAATTTATTGGAGTAATATTTGAATATTGTATCGGATAAACGGGCAATATCCAATCATTTTATTTATAAAAGCAATGCATCGGGCAAATTGAATACAAAATATATTTCACAAATATTTTATTGCGTATTGTAGTGATTATTTTATGTGGCTGCTAAAATTGACACCATTCAATACAAATATAATTCTTAACTATTCAATTTTGAATGAAAAATATTGCTAAACCCTGTTCTTGTATTATATTTCGCCATATGTAATTTTAAACATTTTTTTTACATGAGTACCGCACAAAAGTCCCTACTGCTTCCAACCATCTGGAGCCAGTGAGATTATGGCATTCCCAATCGGGGTATATTGTGAGGCTGAAGATAGTGGAGAGGCGAAGGAGAAGAGGAAGAGGAAACTGAGGAAATACCTGTCTCTTCAGATCTGGTTGCCAAACACGGCTTCTAAATAGTGGCTTTCACCAGGGCGATTCTACTCCGTAAAGTGCTTAAGTGTAGTATTTATTATTTTTAATTAATGAATTGTGAAATAACACGAAATAATAACATAGCTCATCGGGATTTAAATCCGCGATCTCCGGATTTGAATCCGAGGATCGTAACCACTAAACCACAGAGGCCGAACGTTAACGATATTTTCAAAAACCAGTAATTAATTTACATACAATGTACTATCTACTTAAGAGTGGTAGATACTCTCAGCATCGCACTGGTGAAAGACCATCATTCAGAACAGAAACGTCGCTGAACGCACGAAATAATTTTAGACGTGTTTGGTGACCAGATCTGAATAACCAAGTACTTCCACAGGCCTCTGCCTCAGCCCCTTTCACATACCCTTTCGCTTTATATCCTCCATCGGGGATGTCATAGTTCCACTGGCTCCACACAGTCGGGAGAAGTTGCCGTATTTACATAAAATTTGAAGCAAGAAGCTTTCATTTATAAGTGTTTGTCCTTCTTCTAACAGCGCATTATGATATAGTTATTATATTCAATGCTTCCTTTTCCTATTCCTCTCCTTCTCACTTCTTTAAGCCTCACAACAAATGGGATGCTGCAGTTGACAGTAAGACACTTTGTTAGGAAAGTGGGAGACAGTGTTAGGAAAGAGGGAGAAGCCCCACGATGGGTATCAGTGTTAGGAAAGTGGGCGACAGTATTAGGAAAGTGAGGAAAAAGAGGGAAGGATGATGATGAAAAGCTGCACGAGGGAGGCCGGTGTTAGGGGTGCTGAAAGGAGGAAAATAGGGAAAAAAGAGTTATTGTAAATAAAAGCAGTGCAACTCACCCTGAAATCATATTCAGGACTGGTCCCTGCTCCAACATGGCTTAGCTCAGCTTGGTACTACATAAAGATTCCTTTTCTCAAAGTCAAACGGGTCGGCCGCAGTCTTAGAATTAGAGTGGGTATCTACTCTACATTAATTAACGAGATGGCGTGCTTTCAACTTGAATTTATTTGTAACAAAACATGGTCATATAAGTTATATTCAGGTTTCGCCAAGAAGGTGGCATCTACACTGTTCTAGACAATTCTCTCTCTCTGAAGGAGCTCTAAGCTCTAGGAGGACGAGTTAATGGGGGAAGACACACATGTACAGCACATAATAATAATGAAGTTGATAGCGGCTTACATGAATAGCTGATGGTCAAACGACGCCGTCTGCAAGCCGGAGTCCATGTGGCCAGCGCCCAAAGTACACAGGTATTAAACATTCTCACACTGATTTTAAGAATCAAGGAGACACCATACCAGGTGTTTACAAGGGGTAGTATGGTAACTATCTGCTATAGGCCCAAGCCCGTGTGTAGTTGATGTTTCCATGTCTGAAATCGAATGATGCAATAATGAACGGCTGCGTGCTCCCAAGAAGCACGCAGCCGTTGAGGTCGGAAAAGGAATGGCGGGCGGCAAGGTCAAGTCGTTTCACGCGGTCGGAAATTATCTGTTCCGCTTGACTCATTGGTTGATTAACAAAGATGGCTGGCGGAAGCTCACCGGATTGATTGATTATGGTAATCCCCGGCGAGATGTAGTGTTATTGGTTGTAGCGTAACGTTTTGCAATTGAGAGGCTAGAAGTATTTTAAGATCTTCTATTCGTTACGTAACAACTTATAAGGTATTTACGAAAAAACAAGTGTGTTTATATACAGGGAATTAAAAGGCGTACCTGACTTACTTTAACCAGTAATTCCTTAACTTATTAGGATAATATTTTTTTTTGTATTGGACCATTATGGTCGAGGTGGGTCTTTGGGCAATTACTTGGCTTACGGCCGTTCTTCCCAACCCTACTAAGCAACCGTTGAGCCGAAATTTTGACTCAACACTCTACAAATGCACTAATTCGTTCTCCCCAATGAAATTCACAATCAATTTAGTAGATTAATTTCCCCTCAACAGAAGACTAGTGTAATAAGGGGGAAAAGATGTGCTCGACAACATCCATGTTGGTTGCCAGTATAACAAGGGGGAAAAGATGGGTCCCCACGTTATAGCTCCATTGTAACAAGGGGAAGGACAAGTTCGATGCTGGTGAAAAAAAGACCGTTTAGCTCACTTCGAGGCTAGAAGCAGGGCTGATCTCAGATTCCACCGTGGTAAGCTCAGCTGGTAAGGCATCTCATCTCCTATTTCAAAGTCAGAAGCCGGCCACAGCCTTATATCGGTGAAAGGTAACTAACTACTCGAAAGAGAGATGTGCGCTTTCCAGTCAGGGTTTATTTAAGGCAAAACATTGGCAGGTAAATTACATACGGGATTCACAACAAAGGGCAGTATCTAATCTAATTCCTGATAATCTCTCTCAAACGAATCTCTAACAGGACAAGTTATTCAAGGACACAGTTATTAACAGCACATGAAAAAGGGTGAATCAAATCTGCTTGCATGGCGGTCGGCGACAGCAGTCACGATTCCGTTAGTGTAATGTGTGCAGACTAGGGACTCTGGATTACACACATACAATGGCAGGCAAGACGCATCGAGTTATTGCACTGGTCACTAGCTTTAATATTTGGGTACAATGCAGAGGTAGCAAAGCGTTTATAATGTACTGATGCAATAACGCGTGGCCACGTGTCCACGGAACGCCGCCACTCACCTGTCAACTCCGTGTCTGGATATGTGATGATGACGGGTCATCACTTAACGAGCTTACACCGTAATGGAGGCCGGAAGTTATGTCCCGTACCTTGTCTTATTGGTCAAGAACAATGATGGCCAGCAAAAACGTGCCGTTATTGGTTGGAGCGCCGACGAGCGGCTTATTCTTCCAACGACAAGATTCTTCTAATTATATTACGTAACACTAGTTATAAAAAATGTCAACAGAGTGAACAAACGTTACCGAATTGTCAAATGTCGTTATTAGTTTACGATCCTTTTTACGCAATTCAAATATTGAATGACAGAGATTTATTTCCGTTTTCAAATGTCAAAACATGTTTTTTTAATGTTTTAAATAAATCCGAAGATAACTGAGCTTATTTTACTTATCATAAGATACGTTTTGTCTTGTTTTTTCACGAACGAGAAACGTCAAATGTCAAATATACGAAACGAAAAATGTGCTTTCCTGCATTATCAAAAGTCTAGCTAACACTTTATTTTGAACATGTTTTTAACAAACACGTTTGTGAAGCTTAGAATGTTAGTTTATGTATTATTTTTAAAAAAAGTGATACGTATTAATAATAAATACAATAATAACTCACCTATGTTACATTGAAAGCTTTCACTTTGATGTAATTTTATTGTCTTAAAAGTGGACGGTACTATTTAATAGTGGGCTGGCACCTCCATAGACAATTTAGGATGAAAAATACTTCGGAACAGGTAAACAGAGCGAATACTTAACAAAATGCTTGACTGATCGGTGACTCAAATTGATTCGAAAAGTTACGAAGAACGGCCGTTAGTAACCAGTGATGATGTGTGAAATGGTTGGTTTGTATGCATTTGAAAACAAAACACATTTAACACCCTGTACACACATATTTATGTACGAAAAAATGATTTTTTTTTATTGAAAAACATTTGTAAAACTTATTTATTTTCGACGGGACCGGTTTCACTACGGTTTTTAGCACGGGAATAATTGTGGCAGTTTGACGATGCCCGTGATAGGGTGAAACCGGTCCGGTCGAAACGTGGAAAAAGGTTTTTTGATAAAAATTTTTTTTTTTAAATATTCCGCAGTGAATTGGCAGTTTCAAAATAAGAAATATTTAATATTTCTATTTTTGAAACTGATAATACATGGTGGAATTCCATTATAATTATATAATAAAACACATACGAGTATAAAACTTATTTCCACTTTTATTTTATTTTACCGTAACCGGTTTCATCTTGTTAAAGCCATCTTCAGACTGGTACAAATAAATCTTAATCTACGGTTTATATACACAACATATGGTGAGGAGGGGTGGGGAGAGACTACAAGGGATTTATTCTATTATATATGGGTTTTCTTTAGATTTGTTACTAAGTCGTTCTGAAAATGGCTTTAACAAGCTGAAACCGGTTACGGTAAAATAAAATAAAAGTGGAAGTAAGTTTTACATGTGTTTTATTATATTAAGAAATATTTATATATGTTCTTACAATATGTTTTTGGAATAGTTATAAGATATCCTCAATTCCAATGATAAGAAATTGATAATTCGTATAGCACCATTTTGGTGAAAAATCAAGAGTACTTTATAAAAGCTTTACCGAAACATCATCAATCGGGCAAATTTAACAAAATTTCAATTTGACATAAAAGATCATATTTCTCTACCACATTTTTTAAACGTGAAAGCGCAAATATTTTCTCTTTATTCGACAAACCATTTATCAAAATTTAATCAGTCGGTCCTAAAGCTGGTTGAGGGCGGCCGGCGACCTCGGCGTGATCGAAATAGCCATTCGGCACGAAAACACTTTGAAAATGGGGCTTTGTTGTGCCAATGCCTCGATAACACGGCGACAGTCCATTTTTGAGTGATTTAGTTGGTATAACGTCATAAGCGCGGGGGCTCCATAAATCACCTGCATATTTGTGCGGTGATTGCAACGGTAGACATAAAATTATGAATTTTATTACGAACTCTCATGAAATATCAGTTTTTTTTACTGTTTACCTCATTTCCTTAGATAGTAGGCGATCTTCTTACTTCGATAAGATGCCGACTGGAATTTGCTTGCATTAATATACATTTTGCCCTCCCAGAAACGTTTTGTAATAACACTGTATTCTCAAATTCTTATCTTTTATGTATTTTTAGGTACATATGAGAGGGCTTTTAAAATATAATTATTTTATGATAATAACAACAATGTTTTTTTTATCAATATTTTTATAACAAAATAACAAATATTGATATCCTCACTAGGATTTCATTTACAAAATACGAAAATACATTATATTAAATTGATGGGCTCGATGAAAAAAATTAAATAATCGTAATGTGAGGTGTTTTAAGTGCAGTTGATCGGTTTCGGTGTTAGTCTGTATTTTATGTTAATTTATTTTCTAATTCGAATTAAGAGTTTAATTTGTTTTTTAAATTTATTATGGTTGTTTCGATTTTTAAAGGATAGTGGGATTTTTTTGTAGAGTTTAGTACCATGGTACAATAATTTTTTTGTCGTGTTTCTGGTTCCTTGTTCGATGTGTTTTTGACTCTGAGTTCTGGTGTTTCTAATATGTGTGATTGTTGTAATTTCTTGTTTTTGTATTTATGAATGTACAGTAGTATTGTTTTAGAATATAATTATTTTAATCGCATAATTTTAAGTTTGTTAAAGATTTCGTCGGTACTAGTTGTTACAGTGACTTTAAGTATAATTTTCTTGGTAGCTTTCTGTGTTCTAATGAGTAAATTAAGAATATTATCATTAGCACTTGCCCATCTTCAATTCAAATTTAATGATGAATTATTGTACCTACATTGAAGATTAGAGAAATTTATTTTTTGTTTCGAGAAAATTTTATGTACCTACTGAGGCCTTGTATGCAGGGCCTATATCACCTTTGAGGATGCTGTTTAGAGATGTTTTTTGGGGAGAAGAAGGGGTAACCATGGGTCTTAAAGTGACCCATGTTGGAGGAGGGAGGAAATACAGAGACCGGCAAGTCGTTCCACTGCCGAACTATTGAACTCAAAAATAAGTCGTAGAAATGACCCGTTCTCATGCGACAAATATCAACCGTGTACAAATGTTGGGCCCGCATTTGGCGTGTTTCCCAACTATGCACCGGTGCCGAAGGGATCAATGACGCTAGTTCCTCAGAGTATCTTCTATTGAAATACCGGTAGAATAAGGATAACATTTCCACCTGACGCCTGTGTTCTAAAGATTGAAATCCGTTTGGTAAGATAGGGGAATCTAATCGTTTAATAACGGACCACCTGTTTCTTCACAGAGTCAAGTGTTTTTTCAGATATTTTGGGGGTCTCGATCAGAAGTGGCTGCCAAATTTTAGAGTGGGGCGCACTTGTGATTTGTACAGGGTCAGCAGTTGTGTACCATTAAAGTATCAGCGGGTTCTATACAGTATGCCCACCTTCTGAGAGGCTAACTTGATTCTAGTTTCGATGGAGCCTCTATGCCTCAGCTGGTCACTTAAAGTTACATCAAGCATATTAATTGAAGGCTTTTGTTAAAGGAGACTAGATTGGCATTTCCATTTTTTTGGACGTAATTAGACATGATTGGATCATTAAATTTGACGATTCTTATCCCAAGATTATTCTTACCCCGAGAGATAACCATCCATTATCTGCTTCAAAGCCCTCCAAGCCATTGGAGTTCGTGTGCCCTTCAAAAAAAAGCTATCATGGATTGTACCGTCATCAGCGTAACAATGCATCGGTGCACACGAAAAAGGGTCATTAATGTGCAACAAAAACAAAGTTGGAGACAAAACCGATCCCTGTGGGACACCAGCATTTATTGAATGGGGGGAATAGGTGATTCCGTTAGCAACCGTCTAAATCAACCCCTCACACTTGATAATTATATGTAAACAAGGATATGACGAGTCCTGGGTGCCAAATCCGGTCAAAGGCCTTGGAAATATCCAGTGCAAACTTTTGGGTCTCACCGTAACGTTCCAGGCACCGCCCCCAAACATGCGTCACATACGCGAGAAGATCACCACATGAGCGGTTTAGCCGGAATCCATATTGATGATCGTTAATAATTTTGTTCTTCTCAAGGTATGTGAGCAGTTTGTCGTTGAACACACGTTCCATCACCTTGGAAAGAATTAATGTGATCGCTATCGGGTGGTAGTTGGACGGATTGGAGCTGTCACCTTTCTTGGGAATAGGATTAATGACCCCCTTTTTTCACATTTCAAAGGACATTTTGAATCTGCAAAATGATTTTTTGTGTTTTTTCAGTGCTAACCAAATGGCTATGTATCGAAAATTATAAACTGGTGGAGCTTTAGTAAAGGAAATAGACCCAACCGAAACAAGCCTTAAACAAAATTATGCCGTGAAGAAAAATATATGCATAAACTCTTATTTGCGCTATTATACCTTATTTGATTTTTGAATTTTATTACCAATCTGGCTTAGAAATTAGTATTAAAAATATGTGACACATACTCTAGCCAAATGAGTTTTTTTTAAAAACGTTTCAACAGCAGAGATATTTGAGAAGGACGATGACCCTTTTACCCTTTATTTGCTCAAAGCAGCATGGTTGGAAGACTATGGTCTCCCAAAGGACTTGTATCTCGCAATAGAGTCACGACCCCCCGTCCCGAGGGACGGAACAATAAGAATAGCACTTTGCTTTCATAGTACTCCTTACTCATATTTATGTAGATGCTTGTAGGTAAATACAATTATTGTAGGTACTATTACATGTATCTTTTATGTTCACCAATCGTATACAGTTGCAGCAATAATATTTTATGGCACCAATTTGTGTCAAATAAGTTGACAATCCTGTATAGTTCGAACTCTGTTTACAATATGCCAGTGAGTGCAATAGTCACGTGACAACAACGGAGCGATATTTTAAAGCGTTGCTTTATTTAATATAAATTCTCCAATTCCCTGTATTTGTGCGCAATATAACGCACAATTTCACAATATTGACATTCTTCACAATACCCTTTCAAAATATCCAAGTAATACGTACGAAAACAAATTGATGCACGATTATTAAATGCATTGAGAGCATCTCCTGTCTCGATCATATCTTCCTCTTCCTGTCTCCCCTTCCTTCTTATTATGCCTTTTTCTTTATATTATTAGATTCATAAATAAAACATATGTACTTAACCACTGTTAGCATAATACACTTTGTTGGCTTATCTTTTGTTAAACTTCCTTTGTATATATATTTGAATTAAAATCTGTTTCTTACATATAAAAAAAAAAAAATTTTACACAATTTTTTTTCAGTTATTCGGACTCTCTATATGATCCGAATTAAGGATTCCTGCCATGTCTTCCTCTGGTGTTCACAACTTCTTCCACCGTACACTTTCGCTTCTTATGTATATATATTTTTACATGTTCCTTTATTTTTCTGAATGTTACATAAATATTGCTGATATAATTAAATAAAACAAACGCTTTGTTATAAAGCACAAATTTATTTTAAAAATCATCACCAACCGGTTTTGGTTTCAAGCATCGTCAGGGTAAAATTTAATGTTAAACAATAATACATCGAGTGAGTATGTATATAGTTGAGATACACACATTGAAGGAGTGAAATATTGGAACATTGAGACAAACACAACTGTAAAAAATAATAGAAATGATTTTAACATCCACACACAAGTCAAATCATGCAATCTCACACAAACACCACATGTTTCATTCTATGGTCCATCGTTTGATTCTATTGAATAATACCATAGGAATCGTTATGTTTGGAAAAACTGTTTTACACAGAAAGCACGTTCTTATTCCGTAAAGCGATCCATGGCGAAAAAAATTCCAAGAACCGGACTTTCTTGTGTGTTGATGACTGCGCGCCCCTTTTCCGTCCGGTGCAAAACATTATAAAACTCTGTAACATAACAAAACCAAAATAATGGAAATTAGTGACCTGCACATATATAAATATTGTTGATGTTATATTATCTTCTAAAAATGAACATTAATTTAAGTCCTATTAAAAGCGTTAGTAAGGCACAAATTGCTTTTATTGTTACAAACAATAGGTATTTGGTTGCTCCTGCTTATCCATATTATTGATCTGTCGAATAATGAGTAGGTACCCAACTCCAGCGCTTTTACCGTTTCCGTTTGAAGACAGTCTCCGGTGTCGCTCCTCCATTAATTCAAACACCAATTATCTGGCAATTAATTACCTGCTTTAATAATTACCCAACGGTAAGTTTCTTGGAAGGCGATGTTTAAAGATAACGGCGAGTTTCTCCCAAAAGGGTTGATTATTTTTGTAAGTACGAGAATAGCGATCGACAACCATCAGCCGTATAAAAAATTAATAATTCACATTATCAGATCTGAGAAAGAAGAAAACACTGTTCTCTGAAAAGAAAGATTTCACCGGAAATTAATCATCTAGGATTGTTTTTTGCGAATTCGCTTGAAACAATTTGCCTCGGGGGACAGCAGGGCTTCAACCAGAAAAATAATATCTACGTAATAGTTTTCTCGTGTTTACCCACAAAGTTTTTTTTTTCTCTTTTACTCCTTCTATTTTAAGGTGAACATAAAACATCGAGTACCTAGAGAAAGAGAATTTTTCGTTCGTTTTTAAAATGGTAGCTCGGTATCATCCAATTTGAAGCATTTCTCAAAACAAATTTTAAAGTGATATAAAATTTAAAAAAAAAATCATTCCATCAATTGAATAAATTGTCAAGTCATTTCTAGTGCGGCCTTTCTGATGGCTTTGTTCCTTTTGGTCTCTAGTTAAACTGGGTACTGCAACAACCATCTGATTATTATTACATTTGCAATATCAATGGGGTTGGAATGGTTTTAAAACATATTTTATTTTATGTTACGAGATCTAGTTTATACTTTCTCTTCATAACAAATTCGGCGACTTATAAGTTTTTGGTAGAGCTTTCAATCATCTTGCCACCAAGTTCGGATACTTCCTTCTGATACCAAAATGACACAATAGAGTTTTTTTACACTAAATCCACACAGGAGGCTGTGAGGGAAATAATTTCCCTCAAGGCCTATTTCATCTTTGGGGATGCTGTGTGGAGGATCTTTTAGAGTATAGGAAGGAGTGACTCGGGTCTTGAAGAGACCCATGTTGTAGGAGGAAAGAAACACAGAGGCCGGCAGATCATTCCACAGCCGAGCTGTTGAACACAAGAACGTACAAGTAATCCGTTCTCATGTGATAAATGTCAACCGTATGAGAATGTTATGACTATGCACCGGTGCCGAAAGAATCAATGATGCTAGTTTCTCAGAGCATCTTCCATTAAAATACCGATAGAATAAGGACTTACCGTAATATATGTGTTATTTATACATGTGCATACGGATTTTTAATTAATAAGTGTATCCATTTAATAATAAATAAATTAAGGATATACGTAGTACATTTACTGGATGAATTTAAGCTTGATATAATCGTAAAGATAGAAAAATCATTCATCCGTTTAATATTTGTTTCTAAATTTTGCTTTTTCAGAAGAATATTGTATCAGTGTTTATTGACTAATTTACTTAAGTTGCAACTTGAAGTTCCTCTATAATGTATAACGGAATGCGGCTAAAGTCGGTGTTTATTTGGCAATCGACGTGCCGATATATCACGGCCACCGCTGCGCCCCTTTCGGCGCTCACTGTTCGGCTCAGCTGTCGCTCGCTCCAGTGGACCAGCGCCGATAGCAAATATTACTTTGTTCAGACGTTAAAATCGCATAAAAACTATTTCTAAATCACTATGTTTTAATAGTACCACCTCGAGGGCGCTTGGCATGATGTACATCGTTACTTAATAATTATATTGTACGTACATTAATGCAATATAACAAAATAAAATTAAAATGTCTGCAGGGGTAGATCAAAAAATACGATGATATTCTCCCAGTAATACCAAGATTTTTTTTCTTCCTCAACACATCATATCTTATTGTTTTGGCATATTAAATGCATAATTATCACATAGTTGACTATCCCCCTCCCTGCCCCGACCCGATCCCTAATGTCACTGGAGAAAGATAGTGCCTGAGTAGTTCGATCTAAAGACTCGTCACGGGATGACAAAAGAGTTAACCGCCGTGACATCTAAGCAGCTGGTCAATTCTGGAGTAGTGAAGTGTTATAGTGAGGTGATTTAAGTGCTTAGAGGATATCCAGGAACAAGGTAGGTCTATTCAATTTCGGTGGCATTCTCCCGTTTCTCTCCAGTCCTTCATTCACCTATTATTTTCTGATCTGGTTCTCCAGATCAACTGCGCCGCCAGTCCAGAATTTAGGATTCGATCATGAGCTATCGAAACACTAATAAAGGATGAACGCCTCAAAGTGCTGTCTGGCAAACTGCACCTAAGGCTTTATTCAAGTTAATTGAGCGTCATATACATTATACCTACGCATTCTTCAATTTTTTTGACTCGTGAAATGAAGCGACTAACTATCTTAAATTTTACTACATTAAAACACTATTTTGAGGACTATATCGTCTAACTGATTTCATGATATGTTTTTTTAAAGTATTTTTAGCATTCAAAGCCTTATGATAAAATTACTGAATATCTCGGAAAGCCAAAATTACAGTTTTGTAATACTGCTGAAAATGTTACAAATGTATTATAAAAGAAAAAAATATATTTAAAAATATGTTCTCAAGTAATCCGTCAATTTTTTATTATGTAGTAGTTATAGTTTGTTACAAATTCCTCAGATTTAGACAATATATATTCTTTTCTAATGTAAGCCGTTGTTGCCTCTCCGTCTCCGCTAAAATTCCACTTTACACCCTCCATTACCTTAGTGAGCAGGCGAAGAGGGTGAAATGTTCTCTGACACAGAACACAAAAATTTTATAATACGATATATGTAAGCTGTTGCTCATACATAGGAGGGGAGTGTTCATTATATATAAAAAAAAAAAAAAACAGTATAGTAAATACAAATATACCCAAATAAAAAAAATTTTAATGGCAAAAGTACATAAATAATTAGTGTTTTGTAAAGATAGTGAAACTGTGCAGTGAATAAATACAGAAGATAAATACACCAATAAAATTAAAAAAAGTTTGAACTAAGAAAAGATTAGTATAAAGAAATATGTAAAGAAAACTATTTAAAAAAATTACGTAACTATGTATAAAATAGTGTTTTACAAAAATATTGAAAAAAAACTAATAAAATGATGAGGATATAGGTTAAATGCAGTTTGATAAAGTAACTACTCATAAATATTGAATTAAATGAAAAGACACTTTGTTTGAATACACTATTTTATTTTTGTGTAAATACGTAGACTAGTTTGGAATTAGGAC
>JAHDVE020008309.1:0-38714 GCA_022606495.2 Halesus radiatus
GCAGCGGTGGAAGGGGTTATTTAACCGGAAAAAAAGAAAAAATTATATTCCTGTCTTTCTTCAGATTCTGATTCTGTCCAGACGCGGATAGTGACTTAAAATTAACTAAACGATTTAGTTACCACTTATCACTGTCCTTGCTACTTGCCACGTGTTACCTACTTATAATAATTAAATGGATACTTGTGTTAGTGATTTGGTCAAAAATATTTATTTATTATTAAAGAAGTGTAGAGATTTTATGTAAGACATGCAACTTTCACTTTATCTGATTTCTAGAGGCACTGCTGAAAACCAGCTGCACTCCTGAAAACCAGCTGCACTCCTGAAAACCAGCTGCACTCCTGAAAATCAGCTGCACTCCGAATTCCGGGATACATAGCTTAGAATTGACATTTTTGTCAATAGGCCACTTGCATCACATTAAAAAATATATATAATTGGCCAAATATCAGTTTTTAAAAAAAAAGAGGATTTCTACATGAATGGTACAGGAAAATATCGAAGCGTATCAAAAGTGCTACATCTCATCAAATTATTTTTTTCTTGATTCATCTCATTGATCATTATAATGTTCAACGCCAAAGAAAACAACCGAATATTCTCGATCTTATGCATACCTAAATCTTGTACCATTTGTTTGATATTATTCAACTTTTCAGATGTAAATTATGCTCATATAATAGAGTTTAATTTTGTGAAAGTTTACACTCTCACCGTTATGTATATAAGCCGCCAAGCCGAAAGCCCGATTGTAAAAACTTCATGTAATAACATCTGTCAAAATTCTGAGAGGGTGCTGTGTTAAGTTTAATTGTTTGAGCATGAATTTATCTAGCTACAATAAGGTCCGAGATCGTAAAAATAATTAAAAATATTGAATAGTTCCTTTCAGCAAAATTACTTTTGCTATAACTACAGGGAAACGATTTTACGTCACACCTAAAATGGACGTTGCCAGAAAAAAATGGTCTACGGCTATCAGAGTAACATTTTTTACTCTAGGGTGGATATTATAATATTCAACTGTCCAATAAAACGGTATACAGACTGACCTTGAACAAAATCAATTTCTGTCATTTTTCATATCAAAAATATTAATTTATGATTTTGTAAAACAAAGTTTGCAGGTTAAAAGTGAACTACTGTCAGATTTCAGTTAAAACGTCAAAAGTCAACGTCTCAGTATTGTTATATTGAGAAAAAAAATCACTGTAAGATTTTATGAAAATAAGTAAAGAAAATCATGACCCGGAAATTTTTAAATAGCGACGTCACGAGCTAAAAAAACGGTTTATTTATTTAAAAAAAAAAACTAAAAGTTTATAATTTTTTTGTAACGTTTTCGTAATCTTAATAGAAACGTCCATCAATACAATTTTTTCCAAATCATTTTAAGTGCAATGTAAAGTTCATGCAAGTGGCCTATTGCTAAACGATATACAATATTTAAAATAACTTATTGATAAATAAATGTTTTTATTATTATTATTATTAATCTGAAATCGAAATTCTGAGAGTAATATGGCGACCTGGAGACTAAACACGACTCTTTATTACTAAAAAAAGATTGTGTAAAAATTACCATCCTGACTCGTCTAAAATAAGAGCGCCGCTGTTATTTTGCATTCCTTATTTTTTCATGGCTTATGCAAATAAATTCAATTTGATGCTATAATGGTTTTATTTTTGTCGTCAATATTAAACAGTTAAGAATAATCAAATTGTAGGTCACGTCTTCAGCAATAAATAGTTATGTATGAAGTCGATGAAGTTGTCTTAAATATATATTTGGAACGCAGACCGCCATTGTCAAATTATTTTTTAAAAATAAAAACAGGTCTATTAATATATTAAATTATTGCTAGGGTAACCAACTGCTCGGGTGTTGGGTAAATAATAACAATAAATTAATAACAATTTATGTTATTATTTACATTGACATGTAATCGGAATTGCAGTTAAGCAAAATGTCTTTAAACTGAAGAATAAAAACAACGCCTTATCCTTAAAAAGAACCGGAATCAGGCCATAAGAACAGGAATAGTCAGGTGTCCCATCCAACTTTCCGCTTCTCCGTCTCTTTCCCTTACCTACTGCCTCAGTGACATAATATACCCAAATGGGGATACCATAACTCTACTGGCTAGGATAAGAACAAGTCGTAAAAACGATCCATTCTCACGTAACAAAATATCAATCGTGTACCTACAGATGTTGGGCATGCGTATGACTTATCTCCTGGCTGTGCATTGGTATCGAGGTGATCAATATCGCTAGTACTTCAGAGCGCCTGCCAATGAAATGCCGGTAGAATAAGCATAGCATACCCCTTCGACCCTGGTGGCCATCCTAGCACGTACCTCTCAACCTTGTTTATAGGAAACAAGACTCGATTAAATTGGAGATGTCGAATATAGAATTACATTACAAACTTGTAAATGTGAGCACAGAGCTTAGGTGAAGAGAGCATGTCTAACATTTGACCATCAATTTATAATTATTTTATGCCTAAAACAATTTTCTGAAACGAGTTTCACTTTATTATGACCTCTATTTTAGTTTGAATACGAAAATTACGACTTCTGTCTCGTCTCAATTTTAGACAGTTTAAAGCTCACCGAAATGTAATATGCGATCACATATGGCGCTAATTTTAATATTTGAGATGAAAAAAAACACTTTTTCAACGCAATGCTTACAAATTTTGAAATGAATTTGTTTGTTATCGACTATGAATTGACAGGTATACACGAAATATGAAATACATTAAATTGTAACTGTAGATTTGAAGCTTTCTCGAGAGAAGCTCATAAAGATACAATTAAATTATTGTAAAAATATGTACAGTAATTTTATAAGTTTCTTGAAGGAGCTTGAAGCTTTAAACTTGCATTAATAATTTATTCCATTTCATATTCCGTATGTACATCCGCCAACAAACAATTCATCTTAATATTTAAAAGCATTAAATAGTAAAAGCGTTTTTTTTTAATAATTGAATTAACGCCATCTGTGAGCGCATGTCACGTTTCGTTTAACCTTTCATTTAACAGCGCCCTTAAGGTGATTTTTCACAAAAACGGCCCTATACAAATCATCCAAGTATTATTATTATTATTATCATTATTATTATTATTATTATTATGATTATTATTATTATTATTATTATTATTATTATTATTATTATTATTATTATTATTATTATTGCTATTATTTTTATTATTATTATTATTTTTTATTTATTTTATTATTATTATTATTATTATTAATATTATTATTATTATTATTATTATTATTATTATTATTATTATTATTATTATTATTATTATTATTATTATTATTATTACTATCATCATCATCATCATCATCATCATTATCATCATCATCATCATCATCATCATCATCATCATCATCATCATCATCAATATCATTATTATTATTATTATTATTTTTATTATTATTATTATTATTAGTATTATTATTATTATTATTATTAAAATATTACGAGCTGAATATACTCGTAGTTTCATTTATTAGAAATACCGACGAGGAAACTATGTCATTTTCGTGACATCAGAGCTCACAGCTGTAGAGTTTTTTTTCTAATGCACATTTTGATTATTGGTGTGGTATTACACGGAGCTGTGCTTCCTCTTGTTCTCCTCGAGCAAATTTAGTCTGTCATGCAGTTTCCATCATCAGCAAAAGTTCCAAAAGCAGGGTAAACCCAAGCACGCCTCTGCACCCAAAAAAATACCAATGTTGGATCGATTTAACTCCGTGATGGTTTTTAATGCATTATTTGATATTCCACCTTATCATACGGTTTCGGGGAGGGGTGGCAAACCTGTGACACGTGGGAAAATTCGTATTTTATAAAATATGTTGAATAATCTTCTCCCCCTTCTCCTTAATGCATGAGGAATTTCCCAACTATTTGCATAGATGTTTCTGGTATTTACTAGGGTTAATAGTTCTTACAATCATCGACAGACGTCACTAGAGTATATGGTAGGTTCACCCTCTCTATGTTTTAACATAGGTACGAGCTCTCGAAGTTCTCTTGAAATAATAGAGATTACTAATTACAGGACACTGGTCTCAGGCTGTCCTTTCCTCTTTCATATTATATTCGACTTATATAATAAAGACAAAGTGCTTATTACGAAGATATGTGTTTTGTGTTTTATTGAGCCACGCTCACAATGAGGATGGTAGAGTGGCAAAGTTCTGATGAATGTAGACAGAAAACAGTGAAATGTAAACAAAATTTAGAAGGAAAGAGATAATGGGGATTTTTAAAGACAAGAATATTCATCTTCCCTGATTTGACACATCTATTTCTTTACTTAACAAATTTAAAATTACTTCAATATTGATGAAGTGTAACGTTTTTATTCTTTAAAGTTACATTATCTAATAACATCGTAAATTGAAAACATAACGACGATGGTATTTTACCTTAGCTTAACCAATATTTGAGTAAATAAGTTTTATGGAATTGTAATTGAGAAATAGGTTTGGTAAAGATTTGATGGAGTCTTCTGTAGGATTAATATTCTAGAGTTATAAGAGGGGAATTAGTAAAATGGTATCAGACAAACATCAATAAAAATCTCATAGAGCTTAAAATGTGAAAAAAAAAAATGTGATGAAACATAATTTTATTAAGTATACTACTAAACCGAAGAACGAATTCAAAATTCATATTAAATGTAATTAAAATTTCGTGTTATTTTTCTGTATTAACTCTAGTAATGGAGGACTAAATATGGGAGTCGGTAATAATTTTTTTTCTAAAGAAGCGAGACTAGCATTCCACAATGGTGTACTGATACCAACCCTGATATATCGTCGCAGGAAAACAATATTGCTGTAACAGCCATGACCATGGAAAAAAACAGAATTTTGAGGCTTATGTATCAATTAAAATACGTTATATTGACAAAACGAAGATTTTTTCCAACGTCGTATAGGTCTTATTTTTCAATGTAGAGTCACGGGACCCAGGTAGATCGAAGCAGAAAAAAAACGTGAAATGGTGTATATAGAGCATTTTTGTGGGTAGTGGCGGTTACAGCAGTATTGCTTTCCTGCGACGATATGGAAGTGAGGCATAGAACTGGCAGAGGAAGGATGAAAGTATACTGAATGTTGTGGAAGTGAGATCCCTCAAGCGTATACGAGTATGTGGTAAAACCACATATGATCATATTAAAAAATATGGCGATCTGGAAAGTACGCAAGGCTAGGCAATCAGGAAGATTAGGAAAGGGGCGCTTAGATGGTTTATGTGAGATTTTATAAGTATTCATTTGAGTTCCGGAGTTGCAGAGTGAGATAACGATAGTTATCCCTTTATATTAGAACTCTTTCACTCACTCTACCCCATTCCTCAAACAGATAAGAAGCTTTTTTTTTTTAATTTAATGTAAATCAAATTTAATAATGTTATTATTAAGTTCTGCAAGTATTTTTAGTTTTTATTATTGTGACAGCTGTTTCGGCGTTTAAGGCCATTTTCAAACTGTCTGACAATAAGTCCTGTCGGCGACATTTATCTTTGCTCGGAAAGGTTTTTTTCAATTTGGATGAGTGTTTCAGGCTAATAATTATTGTTTATAAAAATAAATAATTATTTATTTACGCCCATTACAGGTTTTTACATGGACATTTACAGATAATATTGAAAATGTACATATGTATTATAATAGATAATATAAAAAGAAACAACATAATTTGACGCTTTTATCCAGAGTTAAATAGTTTCAAATAACCTAGCTCTACTCGATGAAAAAACCGTACTAATCCATGTTTATACTATAACATTGATGTACCAAATATGTCAACAACATAACAAATATGTCAACAACATAACAAATATGTCAACAACATAACAAATATGTCAACAACATAACAAATATGTCAACAACATAACAAGTATTTGTTCCTCAGATGTTGAATCCGTCGCATAGGGGAATAATATTGCGACGCTGAATTTGAGATGTCACAATAAAATGGTAGATACTGTATTGTCCTATCAGGTATATGAAAAGCAAACAATTCTACGTTCAATTAATTTTACAAAATGTAGTTAATAAAGTAGACAATCGTAGTCTATGCATTCTCTCATTATTATTTAACACACTCAAAAAAAGGTTCGCCATCCCTGGTCGAGAGGTTCATCTTTAAAAGATGATAGACAGGAGGCAAAAACAAAATTGATCTGACATTTGGTATGCAAATCCAGATATAAATTATCAATTACCAAGCATTAATATAATTGCTTGGCATTGAACACGGATAAGTTGTTTACAATGCAAAATTGCGCTTCCAACAACTTGTATCCTCTTTAAAAACTCTTTTTTATGCAACATTAATATAAAGTACTTGCGTTATTTATAATGCCAGAAAATGAAACCACATTATTGTTTGATTAAATCTCTTTAACGTCACCGACTGCAACATTTAAATAGCTACCAATTTGAATCACTGTTTGATAAGATCTTAAACAATTTATTGCTATACACGGTTCTTTTGATTAAAATAATAATTCCACGTTTTCTTTATCTTTCATCGTTTATTTTTCTAATACAACACTCGTGATATCATTTCACTAACACGTAATTCTTACCTTAAACTAATATAAAAACAATTTCTTTGAAATACCAATTTGCTTGTGTTTAGTAAACTTTACTATGTATTGCAGTGAGGCATGGAACTGGCAGAGGAAGGATGAAAGTAGACTGAATGCTGTAGAAATGAAATCTCTGAGACGAATGTGTGGTAAGACCATGTGTGATCGAGTGAAAAATGTTGAGATTCGTAAAGAATGCAAGGCTGATGTAATCGTAGTGAGCAAGATTAAGAAAGGGACGCTTAGATGGTTTGGACTTGTAGAGCGAATGAACGAAGAAAGGAATGTAAGGAGAATATATGACGCGAATGTGAATGGAAGAAGAAGCCGGGGACGCCCGAGGAAGACATGGCACGATCAAGTGAATCAAATACTCGAGTCGGGCCATGTCAGAAGTCGGAATAAAGAAGAGAATGTATGAGGCGTTGTATGAATGTGAATGAAGCAAGAAGTGTATGCCAAGATCGAATTGTTTGGCGGTCCGTCCTCTCTGCCTACCCCTGCGGGAAAGCGGCGTGATGGTTAGTTAGTTAGTTAGTTAGTTACTAAGCGTTCAAATACTAAGCGAAATCTCTCAAGAAAGTACTTTTCTTTAGAAATTTTTAACAGGTTTGCTGCCACATCATTTTAGGACGTAAACATACTAAACCAGAACGTTCTCGAACAGGAATAGTGGCAGCGATCTTCCCTCTTACCCTATTTTTTAAAGATTAAACGAAACGTGATCCGTTCTCACAGGTGGCGCTAATTCAAATAGAACAGAAAAAAACGCTTTCAGCACGTAATGTTTTAAAATATTGAGATGAATTGTTTGTTCATTTATTTCTATTTATTTACAGATTATTTTTATAGTACAAATACTTATTACATAGAACGATGTGTATGTACCATAAATTAATAATACATAATAAGCGTATCGGGAACACCTCACTAGGAGAACCTGTACTGGGATATTAATTGTTTTCGTGTTAAATTCGTAGAATTCCATTTAATTTTTTTTTTTAATTTAATGTAAATCAAATTTAATTTAATTAAGCAATGACCTTAAACGCCGAAACAGCTGTCAAAAAATAATAACTAAAAATACTTGCAAAACTTAATAATAACATTATTAAATTTGATTTACTTTAAATAAAAAAAAAAAAATAATTAAATAAAATAAAAAATAAAAAAAAACAAAACAAAACAAAACAAAAAAAACTGTACTGGGGTGTTCACGTATTAATGATATAGTATTATTGTATTATAAGTTTAATTGCATAGTATTTAAAATGTCTTTGTCAGTGGGTGGTATATTTTAATAGGATATTAAGGGCGTAGTTTGTTGAAGATTTTGTTAAAATAATTGATTGGGATTGTAGGGGGATATGGACATTAGATTTGAAGAGATGAAGGGTAGGAAATTTAGGATAAAGTTGTCTAATTGTCATAACGTCTAAAAGCTTGAAAATTTCAGCAGAATCTGAGAAGTATGGTACTTGAAGAATAATTTAAATTTTTGTCTTTTGTATTGCTAGTGGGTCTACACAAAAATTAGTTGCACTTCATCAAGGCTAGTCCATATGTGATTATGGATTGTGAAAGAGCAAAACATATGGTCCTTAAAATTGTGCGTGGGGAGATGTTATAAATATTTTTTGAGAGAAACATTTTTTGTTTGTTTGTAATATAGTTAACGTTCAGTCGGTAGATTTGCGTCAATTATGATTCCTACATTTTTTTTTCGATTTTTTTGCATTGGAAAAATTAATTTAATTGTGAACAGTCGTATAGTTTTAGATCGAAGGTTGGAGGAAGCTGCCCTCTTCGAATACTGTGTGATATATATTTAGTTTTTTTTTTGTGTTTAATGTTAGTTTGTTATATATTTATTTTTTGTATTTAGTGTTAGTTTGTTATATACTTAGTTTCTTGTATTTAGTGTTAGTTTGTTATATACTTAGTTTCTTGTATTTAGTGTTAGTTTGTTATATACTTAGTTTCTTGTATTTAGTGTTAGTTTGTTATATACTTAGTTTGTTGTATTTAGTGTTAGTTTGTTATATACTTAGTTTCTTGTATTTAGTGTTAGTTTGTTATATACTTAGTTTCTTGTATTTAGTGTTAGTTTGTTATATACTTAGGTTCTTGTATTAAGTGTTAGTTTGTTATATACTTAGTTTCTTGTATTGAGTGTTAGTTTGTTATATACTTAGTTTCTTGTATTTAGTGTTAGTTTGTTATATACTTAGTTTCTTGTAATTTTTAATTTTTCTTAGCCTTAGCGTATACTTTTTTCCAGAAGTCGGTTTGACAAACTATTACGGTATCATTGGCAAATGTCACAATATTGCCATCAATTTTAAATTTCAACGATCATTAATGTATATTAAGAATGTTAAAGGGCCTATGTCACTACCCTGAGGTACTCCGTACTTGTTCGAGAGTGGATAACTTTTTATGCCACCGATAATTACTTGATGAGTTCTATCTGCCATGAAACTTTTGAGCATTTATAAATAATTAACAATTCATTCTAATATTTAAAAGGGTTGCATGCTAAAGGTGTTTCTTTTAAAAATTGAACTGGTGTTACGATTCATTTAGCCTTAACTCATTCGTTAAAAAATATTTTCATACACTTTAAGAATGCAATAGGTACTATCAAATTAATATTAATTAATGACTTTGTCGCCTACAACTAGTGAATTTCATTTTATTTACAGATGTATATGATGAATTAGAGCATGCTGGGGGCAAGAGTCTTTGAATTTCTGGAAAATACCGAATAGTACCGAACATATAAACAGTCAAAATATTGATATTTTGGGAGAATCTCTCCGGTACATAGAATAATTTGCGCGGCAGTATGCGGTCGCGCTATTCGAATGTGTCTCGTGATGTCACGGGCCTTTTGAGCTTTTGTTTAACCCAAATTAAAATTTAAAGCTCATAACTTTATGATTTTTTGATATATCGAAAAAGTCGTTATTAACTAATTAAATGTAATACATTCTACAATAAAAACACATAAATTTGTTGTAGACCACTTTTACTTTATTAACACTCTACCGGTTTCGGAAGCACCCTTCCTTCATCAGGAGAATATTATAACTAACTTATGATATAGAATATTGACAATACATATAAATTTTAGGTATTGGAGTGGGGGGTAAGCAAATGGGTAGGGGTAATTGCGGGATTTCCAAAAAGAACAGAGCGGTTTATTGGAAAAATGTTAAGAACTGGACTAAAAGATAAGTTAATTTGGTTTTTCAAAATACTAGCATTATTATTCAGGGATTTTCTAATTTCGTATATATTTCGCATACATTACCATTAAAAATATATTTTATTTATCGTTTTGGAACATTTATAGATTATTATTATTAACACTAACGTTAAAACAATTCACTTAAAAATGTTCACAGGAAGCATGGTTTTTCGTTTGTTTATCCGTAATCACTTGATGGAGATGGTAAATAAGAAAAATAAAAAATGAAATATATAACATAAAGCATAATATAACGTGCAGAAAGAGAAGAAAAAAATAAAGCATTTTATGACATTTCTAATAACCCCATGAGGTATAAAACATAAGAGAAGAAAAAAAACGATATGGTAGACAACCTAAATGCTTCATAATTTAGTTCAATGTTCATATTTAGGCTAATAATTGGGATGCTAGTAGTAATAATAAACAAAGGCAGAAAAAAATTAATGCCTTGAATTTTGGTCGAACCAGTTTGATAGCAAGATTGCCCCTGGGTTCAGGCTGCAAGGTTATAAATATTGTATATTTACATGGAATGTAACGCGTGTTTTTTATGATATAAATTTGTTGTTGTTACGATTTTTTGTTAAATCATTTCTAACACTTATTTGCAAAATTTTGTTAGATGTCAAAAAAAAATATTATCGAAGAATTTTTTTAGTGATGAGTTTAGTAATATTGGGGAATTCCATTGACCCCAAACAGTATATCTCCTTGTGGTATTCGTTTAAAAATATACTTTATTCATTCAATCAAATACAACCTCCGAGATGAGTCTATTATGGATTATGATGTGACGACAGAGAGCCATGAAATGGTTCATAACTAGGCCTATTACTTCCAAGTCAGAATCCTTGACTAAAAGGCCATGGTGCAACTCTGAAGTCAATCCACTTAAATGAGACCAAACACCTTTATTTTCATAAAATACACTAGTTTTAATGATCGCCATAATAAGTAATGTTGATAAAAAGTTTAATGCCACATCAAGTCGTCTTCCGCACCACGATCATTGTTTGGACGAAACAAGTGAAGTTTTTTGATCAAATCAGGAAGTCATTCGCAAAACTGAGTCAATAATGTAGGTTGTTGTATTTAATGAAGATGGTGATTATAAGAAAAAAACCGATTAAATGCTCTGGTGCAAAAATTTTGGAAATATGGAATGTGCTAACGATGTATCCATGATTTTTTTATCGTAACTGTTTATCGTGTAGGAATTTATGTAGGTGTTTATAAGTTATTATTTACTACGAAGAGCATTCCGATATCAATTTATTAAATCGTAATTAATTCGTCTGCATCATCTTGACTCTGGTTCCGAAGATAGAGAGTGCAAATTAAGAAAAAAATTGGTAATCGCTTCGGGTAAGTTTAAGGGAACTGACATTTCTGATTACAACAAAATAATGAATTGAACAACTAGAACATTTTAATGGTTTTCAAAAGATACATTTAGTTGACATGACTGGTGGAAGTATCATCACTATAGTCAGTTCATATTGTTACTTGAACTACTGAACGAACAGTTTGCTCTTCGGGTATGCTACGAACGACGAGACTACCTTTCCATGGTGAACAAATAAGTAGTTTGGTGGTACCTACAGCTTGTTAAGTTACAAAAATTGATGGAAACATGTCAAAATACTTTTTTTGTATTTTTTGGGCATTAAATATGTATCAATTTTTTAACATTTTGTTTGAAAAAATGTATTCACTATGTACTTTTGTTACTTAAATTTATTATATCTCTACCGGTTTCGACACATCTGTATCATACACTAGCTTTCTTAAAATTAACTTAAATTAAACAATTATTGTCTCAGCCTGGATCAAAAAACAAGGTATTCATGTTAATCAAAACATGATAAACCCAATACACAAAATACTACGCCACTTGATAGTCGCTTTTGTCTTTTTCCTTGCAATATACTTTAATATTATCAAAATTAATCGAAATTATCTATAATTACATGTTTATTATTTTTTAAGGGATTTGCCTACTGTAATCAAAACAGAAACAAAATGTGTTTTTCTTCAAATTCTATACCTAATTTATAATAGCAAAACTAAAACATTAAAACAAAACTAATCAATACACATCAATACTTGTACTACATTTAACACATCTACGTGAACACCTCAGCACAGGTTCTCCTGGTGAGGTGGTCACGACACATATAACACTCCATCCACAGTATCACCTTTTGACGGCCTCCACGGTCGAGGGGTAAGGCTCTCGACTACGAATCCGAAGGTCGCGGGTTCAAATCCCGGAGTGTGCAAGTAAATTTTATTTAATTAATTTGTGCTGTTTTACAATTAATTCATTTAAAAATAATATATAGTATATTTGCGCACGTTCTAGAGTGGAAGATACTCTCAGTATCGCCCTGGTGAAAGACCACCATTCAGAATTGAAACGTTGCTTGGAATGGCTTTTAGCCGTGTTTGGTGACCAGATCTGAATAGCCAGGTATTTCCCCACCTTACTCTTCACCTTCTCCGTCCACTCCCAAATACTCTAGCCCCACAACATTCCCCAATTGGGGATGACATAGTCCCATTGGCTCCAGACGGTTAGGAGCAGTTGGGATTGTTGTGCGGTATTCATATAAAAAAAATTACCTCTTCAAACCTACCTTACACTACATATTATAAAACACCATACAAAGCACCTTTAATATACTAAAAAAAACGTGTTTTGTTAAATGGTACAGTATAATATATAGATATAAATAAATAAATATATCTATCTATCTAACGTTCAGACAAAGGGAAATTTATACAACGGGAAAATGTGAAAATTGCGTGAAAACTTTTTTTCAATTTTTTTTTTTTAACTTTCATTTCCAGTATTCAATCTGAATTATTTCTAATAATATGAAAACATTTTGGCTTTGTATCCTAAAATTGGTGGTGTTACCATTTCTGATCAGCGTAGGTTGGATGATCTACATTTTAAATTTCTTCTTTGCCTTATACGTAAAACCTAATTTACAAACATATGTAAAGCCGATTATGAAATTAACCTAATAAGGAAAATTAACACGGAAAGATGTTGTTTAAATCAGCACAAATTGGTTTCTCCCACGATTTAATTGAATTTTCGAAACTACCAAATCGGTTACTAGTATTCTTAAATTACGTAGATTATGTAAGCTCTCCATATAAACAGAATTTTTAACACAGATAGAAAATAAGATCAATATGCATTTGACAATTTAAAAGGTAACTTATTTACCTACTAGAAAACGTTAAAACATTAAAACAAAATTTAAAATCTACACCTTATCCTTGCTAAGGATTTTTTTAATGAAGTTATGAATTTGTTAATTCTTGCTTGTCATTTGGGTTCAATAATTGATTTGACAGCGAAATTAATGCCTTGTGACAAGTATTATTATCTCTAAGCAAAGAAACAATTTGAAAATTTTATTTCATTCCAAACATGTATTTTTATAAATATATCTAATATATCGATACCCTAGTTCAATAGGGAACTAACTCAAAATACCAAATTTTGATAAAATAGGATTTGAAAATTTTTCATAAAGACATCGCTCCGATGTAAAGTTATTTTATCTACCTATGACATAACAATAGATGCAACATGTAAGTAATTTATCAACCTATCATACATATCATAGGTGTAATTGGCTACATTTATTAAGTTCCAAACGGAAACATTTGACATGTTTCTTAATTGAACTAAGAATGTGCCGATTTCATTATAATTCCATAAATATTTTTCTGACTACATAATCAGGACGAATTTTTTTATTGAAATATAAGAAGGGAGAGTTTCTTTACCATTTTTCATCATTAACTGAAAACCCAGAAATTTTGAGTTATTTCCCTATTGAACTAAGGTATCGATATCTAAATAACAAAGTTCTTAAGTAGGTAAATACTTGTATATCTATGGGCTAACCTCAATACAAGATGGCGGTTCAATGTTTTTCATAATAATTTTAAAACATTATAGCAATAGTTTTACATATTGGATTTCATTCAAACTACTCTTTAAACCTTCCCGTCACTAATACGAACAACCTGTGATATTTTCAGTGAAAGCGGTCGAGTAATTTTCGAGAAAATCAAGGACACTTAGCAAACATACTTTCATTTTTACATATAGAGATCATTAAAGCTATTTAACTGATTTTTAGAACTAAAATTAGTTGTGTTGACAAAAGAAAATGCTACAAATTCCATGATTTTATTCTCGAGCACGCAGATTTTCAGTTTTAAAATTGAAAAACACATCAACAAACATATTATGCGGTGCATATATCGTAATTAGATATTACATAGATTATTAAATTATTTAAATATTTGCACAATTTACCTAGAATGCATAAATATCGATGTACATATTAATTATTTCGTGTAACTTGATTTTTAACATCGCACTTAAGAGGAATGGTTTCGCGGCCCAAACTGAATGATCTTTTTTTAATTAAAGGTATAGTAAATATCTAGTACGGATTAGAAGTATTTTATTTTTTTGTGTTAAATTATGAAATATAGGCCATTAAAGAAATCAATTTTTCATGATTTTAGAGGCAACTTCGGAAATTATTTACCGGTTAACGATAGTTTTGTTTAATTTGTCATATTTGCTATGTAAACATGTTTACAGAAAATAAAATAAATAATCATGCATAAGATTTAAAAAAATATTTTTTTCGGGTCCATGTTTTAAATTATGTACTGCAAATTTGTGTTCCAACGTAAATTAGTCTTTTTAAATTTAAATTTAAGTCCATCATAATGCGAATTTAACATTTTTTATTTTTTAATTTTGTATTTCATTATATTTTCATAGTAGAAGGGGTAATTTTTTTATAACACCATTAACCCCCAAATAATTGCCAAAATTGTCCCTAAAATCGTGAAAAAATGTATTTCTTTAATGACATATATTTCATAATTTAAAAAGTAAATAAATAAAATACTTCTAACCTGTACTAGATATTTGCTATACCTTTTGATTAAAAAAAATCATTCGGTTTGGTTGAGAATTTTGACTTCAAATCCAAAATTCATTTTTGTATGAAACAGGTCGCGCAGCCGTTCCCCTTAATAGACTAATTTGTGCAATATACCTGAATATTTTTCAAGTACACGATTTATTCTTCGGTTTTGTACAATAAAGAATGGGTGAGTATTCTTACATTAGAGTATGTATATTTGTGTTTTTGTAATTTTGAAACCTTATAAAAATATTTCACAGTTGTCACAAACGATATAAACAAACAGATTTCGCCTTAAAATCACTTCCAAAACCGTGTTGTTTTTTTTATAACTGTCGGATTATTGCAATACCAAAAACACAGCCTTTGTTTTGCGGCATGGGAATTTTCGTTCTTCGAACATGAGAATTTGACTGCATGAAAGAGTGACGTAAGTAAGTTTCCACCGTTTAACATAATTCCAATTCAATTAACCATGGGCTGATGAAATAACAAAATGATTTATCAATTGTGTATTAGTGAACAAATTCCGTATTGTGTAAGTTAACTCGCAAGGTTTTGCATTATTTAATTACAATTTAATCACTGCGCCCTTGAGGCGACTTTTCACGAAAACGGCAATGTACAAATTATTATTATTATCATATGTCTAAGTAGGTACCTACGATTTATAAAAAATGTGTAAGATGTTAAAGATTACCGAGGAACCCATTTCGAATAAAACAAGAATATTCCGAAATGAAAATGGCCTAGAACGCCGAAACAGCTGTCACAATAATAAAAATAAAAATTAACGAACGAATACACATTAATTAATAAAGTAAAGAAAATTATTTATTCCCCACTTCTCAGTATGTTCACACTACCAAAATAATAAAACACAATTAAATAAATCAATTAAGAAAGCATTGTCATTTAAATATGGGGAAAACACATTATAAATGTAAGTACCACTCAGAGCAGATAACTTTAATTATTTTCTAATTAAATCGCTTTTGCCGGCAATAAATAATTTTAAACAACGTTCGAATTAGAATTGGGTGGGAGTAAATAAAATCATATAAATCGGCATCATGTGGATTAACCACAGTTTGAAAATCGCCTTGGTCGCGGAAACAGCTGTCACAATAATAAAATCAGAATTTCTCGTAGAACTTAATAAAAACATTATTAAATTTGATTTACGTTAAATTTAAAAAAAAAAAAAGTAGAAACATCGTAGAAGTTAAGTAAGAAAAGAACGATACAAAAGCGTTTTTCACAAACGCATCCACAAGTTATACAAAAATCAACACAAATGAAAAAAAACTGCTTCCAAATCTAATACAAAATTAAAGTGAAAACAACATTGAAAAGTGTTACGTAAGATAGCAGATTATTTAACTACGAATAGAATGTAGGTTAAATGACCTGTTATTTTCGTTGTGATCTACTCGTACCATCAATGATTGGCATAATGTTCCAATTGCAATCTAAAACAATCAATAACAAATAATTTAAATCAATTATTCATTCCATCGGTCAGATTTGCAAATGATAAATGAAGCCGCCATGATTGCTTTACGATTATTCATCTCGTTTCTGTAATGATTTAAATACTCCCACGATGCCCATGGCTGAGACACGATCCCACAGATCTGTCAATGGGATAAACAGAATAAACATTTCTCTCGTGTATAATGCCGATGGTAGAAAGTTAGAAATATTTTATCTAAATTACACTATTTTCGTTGCTATTTTCGTCCAGTTTCGTGGGAAAGATTTAAGATTGTAACACTCGTATATACAAGTGAAAAATTATTCTGATGCGACGCCAAATTTTTATGTTATTGGTGCGGCCCATATTTTTTAATCTCGAAACAATAACCGAACATCTTAAACGAAAAACTTTAACCTTTCCAGGATGTGCCTGTACCTTGTTTGGGACAAATATATGACAAATGCACATTTGGGGCCTGGAAAATATTGTTTAACCCTCCCGTTGCCAAGAGGGTAGTCAAAATCTGTTAAATTATTATCCTCTGAGTATTACTTTTTAATAGAAACCTTATGGAAATGGTATTTTTTTTATTCTCGCAAAACCTATAAACAGATAATCTACCATTATAAAAAATATTTCAACTAGCAGAATGGTGGGTGATGCGCGCCGTCTCACTCGCTCGCGCTATTGCCAAAGCTGAGTGAGGAGGTAAGATAATCGGCTGCCGGACCGCTAGCAGGTAGCAAATATTCTTACGAGCGTTAATGTCAGCGCTCAAAAATAGCACTAAACATCACTTTTCTGTTTGCTAACTCAAACAATACCACAAAAGATCTATCTGTAAATTCTATACGGGTAGTAATGAAAATGCATGAGGTTTCAAAATACAAAAATCCTCAAATGTAATTTTAAAATTTTATGTAAAACATCCCAAATATTTTAAAAATGTACATTAAACCGGTGAAAGGAATTTTGAACGTTTTACCTAAATTTCAGGTTTTCCATACAGAATTTAAAATATTACAGGTTGACAATTATTATCTTTTGAAACCTTACAAATTTTCTTAATTACCCGTACATAATTTACAGATAAATCATTTACACTATTTTTTGAGTTAGCAAACCTGAAAAGTGTGTATTTTAGATCCCCAGCCCAGGTTTTTTGATAAATTTAACTACATAATTTTATTATATTTTTTTCAGACAATACATTGAATGTGTAACCTGTGAGAAGGTAACACAAATTGAGTTTCAAACAGATATTAATATGTAGGTATTATGTTATATCAACCATTAAAATATGTTCCTAAAACCCTTTAGAAATAATAATAAACTGGTTGCCTGTCATGTCACTTCATATTTAATCAATTCGTGGTAAGCTTAACGGGTTGTATAATGTGTTATATGATTGATTCCAGTAACAGTTTACAGCCTACCGCTCATTGTCGGCCGACCGATATTGGCCAACTGTAGGCTGATGAGGATGAGCGATGTGCCGAAGTCACCGATCTGCAGTTACTCTGCGCACGATCCGAGTATAAACGGTCATTATTCAATTTTCTTGGTATTATCAGCGTTGCGTGGATTGCCTCATATTAACTAGCTGGAACTTGGTGAAGTATGGTGATAATCAATCCGCTGCATCTGCAATCATTAATAATTATTTTTAATCATTAAAGATAATATTAAAAACTCTCAAAGTGTGATTTTGATTGCGATTGTATTTTGTGGCTGCCAAATTCTACAGTGGGGCGCACTTGCGATTTATACAGGATCAGCAGTCGTGTACTAATAAAGTATCTGTGGGCTCTATACAATATTCCCAGCTTCTGAGAGGCTAACTTTACTCTGGCTTCGATGGAGCCCCCATACCTGAGCTGGTCACTTAAGGTTACACCAAGCATATCAACGGAGGGCTTGTTGAGAAGATTGCTTCCATTAAAGAAGACTAGATTGTCATTTCGATCCCTTTTAGACTTATGTTGATTTCTGCGCGAAATGTTTGCCGCCAAGTTTAGACAAACTTATCTACGGACAGACGGGCCACGATAATTTAGGCAGTTTAGTCGATGTGAATTATCATATCGTTGTCGATCTTCACTCGTGATCGGGGAATGTTGACAAAAAATCCGATATCCTTGATAAAACTTTTATCGATTTGCTTGCCCTAGGGGTCCAACTAAAAAAAAAATTTTTTAAATGAATTTTAAAAAAGAAAAATGATTTAAAATACGTACGTTTCAAAAAAGACCAATTAAATATACTATCTATATATATAAATCAATGTAAGTTTGTCAGTTTGTTTGTCCTCGATGTCACTGTTTCGGTTTTGCTGAAAATAGCACAGTTTATTTTTATTAGTGCCGGGAAGGTTTAGAAAGTAGTTTGAATGAAATCCAATGTGTAAAACTGTTGTTATAACGTTTTAAAATTAGTATGAAAAACATTGAACCCTGCCATGTTTTATTTGCACATAGATAACACTCTGGTTAGCCACAGATTGCATATTCAAAAGAAGAAGGTTCTTTTGGGTAGAATATTTTCAAAGTGGAAAACACGAGTAGGTACCTACTTAAGAACTTTATTATTTAGATGAATTTTGAAATAATAAACTTATTATAAATAAATTTATTGGGAATGAAATAGAATATTCAAATGAATGTTTCTTTATATGTAGATAGTTACTTTCGCTGTCAAATAAATTATGGCACCCTAATGAAAAACAAGAATTCACAACTTCGTAACTTTATTCTAAAAAAAAAATCCCGAGCAAGGCCGGGTACACATCAGCTAGTTCGAAAATAAAGAATTAAGATCAGATATTTAATGCTGTTTAGTTACCGGATGCTATCGATTATAATCGACATGCGACAGCTATCGACAAGCGATCGTGTTTCCGGAAGTCGGTGTTGCGTAGTTCCATATTATCTTTTATCTCCCAGGGCTGTCAATATGAATATTATTTTGAAAGAACGACTTCCTTTTCAATACAGTAAGTAACGAAGATCAGATCTTTAAAACTGGGAGTACGAATTGACGGCTGCTATAGCGAAATGCATCCTTAATAATAAAAATATGAATAATTACAACAAATTAAAAAAGCATTCCTCAAGCGATCGCGAAAGTCAACAACATTTTAGGAAGCGGTCATTCATTAATACTAAAATAAAAAATGAAGGTATTTTCATAAAGTCATTAAAATATTACAGATTCACCTATTTTAATGTTCTCATCGATGAATCACTAAAAACATAAATCCACGAATTCCTCTTAATAAATTTTATTTATTTATCGCTAGAAAACGCTAGATATTTTATTTGTTGACTGTGAGGTGTCCGTGATGTTGGATGTTGTCATCGTGGCATAAGGACTTCGCAAGGCTTTCCAAAACAACTTTCTTAAGAAATGGGAACTACAGTGCAAATGGCATGTAATTCATATACCTACTGCCTACTCTACCTTACTAACTTTTAGCGAAATGAATTCATCGAAAATGTTTACGTTTCATTAATTTTAATTTTAATATTCCTTCAGAAGAAATAAACCACACATTCATAGTAAAAACTTTAAAAATGTATACGCATGAAGACAGAAGAAGAATAAGCGGCCTGTTCCTTTTTTTTAAATTATGAATTCGGTGCTCAACTATTACGAACTCCTGAGTCTTGTCAACATAAGGGTACCTACAAGAGGCCCTAGCACGGTCGATCGATAAAACCCTATATCAATACGATATTGACTAAATGAAATCATCTATGGTCATGCGGCGGCGTTAGGCGTTGTGTGCGAGCACGGTCAACAATTGATATAAAAATATCCTGTCAGCCGGTATTCAAAACCCGGCAGATTTAGCGCTGACTATTCGGTGTTTAAGCTTCAGTTAACCGTCAATATACACTATTTTTTTAATGATGTCGTCTGTTATGCAAAATTACTGGCTTACTAATGAACGGACGCAAACTAATAAAGCTCGTAGAATTGAAAGATGTCGAATACGCGATCAATTGAATCCGTTCGAACTTCAGAAAGTTATTCAGAATATCACGAATTATGTCCAAAAAGTTCATGCGGACTGTCAATGTATATTAAAATGAGTGTATTTAATATCATCATGATATTTCAGTAAACATTCATCCGGTATTGTCAACTTAATCGTATGTACATTTGACGTTTAGGAATGCCGATCCATAGACAATATCCGCCAGTGTTGCCATCGTAGGAAAATTTCTCAATTATTCCGTTATCAATGTCGATTTGGTTATCCACACACCTAATGAACGCAATTGTGCCCGGGAAATCGATATAAAATCATCGTCAGTTAAGCCTATCAATCCGATATTGTTAAGTTATCGATTTTTCCGTGCTAGGGCCACAGACATAAAGACCTTTTTCAATGTCACTTTTTACAAACAAATTATGAAGCAAACGCGATAATTCCTCACCTACATAGTTAAGTAAACGAATATACAAGTGATATCGACAATTTTAACACGACAGATCCAATGTTTAAAACTCACTTTAAGATTTTTTCATGTAAAAATATTGTTTTTGGCAACTATTGACATTTTTCTTCTAAAATAAGGCAATAATAACCTTCGCAAATAATTATTGTATGCAACCATTGTTTTAGTACTAACACTCGTTTGAAAATTATAACCACTTTATATAACGTCAAAGGCCCATGGCCGTATAAAATAGTAAATAAATAAAAACAGTAATAATAATTTTGTTAAATAAATTATGAAATTATTGCCGGAAATCAATCTACACTATCAAGAATACACGCGAAGCACTACGAATCGCAGTTCTACACTACAGGGGTATCAAATGCAGGAACTAAGCACGCAAAATGACCCACACACAATATTAAAATGCTGTCTTCATTCGACAGAAAAAAACCTATTTTTGTGCGCGATGCTCATTCAGTGGAGTCTCACGACTTGTCGAAAAAGGCAGTGCCTTTCGGTACAAATCACAAAAATGTAATGTAACATTCAGTGCCATCTGTTGGTACCTCTATTAATTAGTACAACTTTACTAACGAATTTATTATCATATTACGTTGGCTGTTTTTCATGCAATTCTGCGGTCTAAAAAACAAGGAAATTTTATGTATTTTGTAATTAGCTCGTAATATACATAAATGAAGCGGATATTTCATTTGATTCATGTATTCCCAACCAACATCCGCTAAAAACAGCATTTTAGCCATTATTAGTGAAAACTTACCATATCCGTGGTAAGTATTTTCAATGTCAATTATTTCCTTGTTTTCCTACTGCCTACGCTGAAAAAAATATACATTCACACCACACTACGAAGGTAATACCCAAGTCAACCAACATAAGACTATTGTCCTTCAAAATCTTAAATCAGATTAAATATATTATTTAAAAAAAATTAGCATTAATCCCAGTAAAACGAAAACTTAAAATCAGATCTAGTTTCTAAACAGGAATTAATTCTGTTAAGGAGGAAATTACTTAGAAGCAAAACTAAATATGATGTAGAAAACTATGGAAAAATTTACATCTCAATCAATTTCCGCAATATGAAGGAGATCTCTCCAAATAACTACTGATCATTGTGATAATATCTTAGATAGCTTCTTAAACTAATTATCATAAATATCTAATATGCTTTGCTGTAGAATTCCACTATCTGCACCAATGATTGATTTAAATGCTCAATAATTAATCCAAGATTAATATTTTTCTAAGAAAGGGTATTATCTTGTTGTTCATATTGAAAACAATAAGATTATGTAGATACTATCTGATGTCACTTCTGTCATTTAAGGTAAACCACATAATATCGTAGTTTATACTTTATACAGGGTGTCCAGGGATAAAGTGTAGTAACTTCCGGGGGTGGTTCTAGAACACGAAAAAAAAAATTAAAACTTTTTTTGAAATTCCAATGTTTTATGGGAATTTTTAGATTAAAATATTTCTTTTAAAAATTTTCTTATTATAGAAAAAAGAACATCCAGTCGGTGGCTGAGTTGACATCGTGTAGGGTTCCCACCCAGACGATGTGAGTTCCTTTTCTGGCTACGTCCTCCCTCACGACACACAACATTTCCGATTAATGTGATGGTAGTAGAAGATTTTCAAATATTATCAGGTTATTCGTAACCCGGGAATGTTTGTCTTTATTTTAAATAAAGAAGATAAACAGATTTTTGTACAATAAGGAACTCCAGTGAAAAATATCAAGGTTTTAAAAACATGTGCTCATATAGATCAGTAAACGCCGATTCTGAAAATATAACTTTTATTATAAGTAGAATTTATAAATCGTTACTTAAATGTGAATAAAAAATCTTGTCATCAAAACACCTCGTTACCTTGGTACCATTGAATTTGGAACATCTGTTTTTGGATTAGTATGGAAATTTTTATTTTTCACTTTTGTTTTGTATTTTTTTTTTACTTTAGTCTAAATTTAAACTTCATTTAGATAACTTTAAGCTGTATAATTGTTGATCAACATAAAAAAAACGTCAGTGAGTGAAATGGTTTCCCTAAAGTACCCCCTGTATAGACAGAATTTTCTGGGAAAGTGGATCATAATTGAATAACCAATAACTGGACACAAGAATGTGATTATAGCTAGAGCCACATCACATTAGCTCTAATTTGGACTAATGAAATACATGTTAGTATTTGAACAGAGAGACGATAGAAAAAACCGCATGGGAGTCAGTAGAACTATGACATCTTCCTTTGACGAATATTGTAAGACAGAAGAGAGTAGGTGGGGAGATGGAATAGAGAAGAGGAAGGTTGAAAAAGAGCTGGTTCTTTGTTCATTAAACATAGCCAAACTCATTTTGAAATGAAGGAATTGAGAGAATCTAATACTAACACGTACGCGTTAGTATTAGATTCTCTCATATGTGTTAGTTAATGAAAAAAACCGATACATATTTTAGAATCTGCGACCTCTGGGTCCTTAGTTAAGGAGCTTACTATTCTGGCATAGAGACTAAAATTTCAGTATAATTTTGAAAACTGATGTATTTTTCGTGATTTTTCGCACTATCCCCCTTTCTTGGAAATGTATTTTTTATTATTTCTTCAACTAATTCAGATCGTGTACCAATCACCCTGTAAACATTATTTATCATACGCATCGAATATTATATTATCACACCGTTGTTTACTATTTCAAGATTGTGTCGTAAATCTATCAAAATATATGATTAAATTCTCTTTTCTCTATAAATTAGATAATACAGGAATTTGACACAATAACAATAAAAAAAACTAATTATCCTTCTGTGTGTTGATAGTTTTATTATGTATTGTTATAGATATGAAAGAATTATCGAAATTATGTAATATTGTCGTAACATAAAATATCTAGATATACTCGTTAATTAAGTAGTCATTAAATTATAATGACTTGTTTTATGTGTGTAATCAGATTAATATAAAGCTCATTTACTGGGAATAGGTAATTAAGTTTTTTTTTATTATTTTCATCACTATTAAGATCGTTAATTTTCAAGACTGGTGGTTTGAAACTCTCGGAATAATTTAAAATGATCCACTTCCAAAAATGTAATCCTTTTTGCAGGTGGAAAAAGGATTAAAATTCCCGCTTAACACCAGCCGCACGTTTTAATTTACGCAAAAATAAACTTCACCGAAATGCGTATTTTATTTAATTTTATAAAGGTCAGGCACGAACATTAAAATGTTTTTTGGTCATATATTAAAAAAACTTAATTTTCCAGATTGAACAGTACGTTAATATCGGAAAAGGGGTTCGTAAGTAAGTGATTTTGGAGTTGAAACATTTTTTTAGTTTTAACACAATATTTGTTTCTTGGCCCGAAATGCCTGGTTTAACGAAAGGCCAATATGTATTCTACTTGCAGTATTTAATTAAATCATGTATAATATTTCTAGGCTATCAAAATTTTCCAAAGAAAACGCATGATTTTGCAATCCTTTCATTTGCCTCCCACGGAGCGAAGGTTTCTTGGAACAGGAAACTAAAATGATTTTTTGAACCGGAATTGTTTTTTTTTAAATTTATATACTTTCTATTAAAAAAACATCATTCACTTATCCATTACGCATAGCCTTACTTTAAAATGTTTACTTTTACATTTCTTGTAGATGGGGATACGTATATAGTAAAATTTCGCACTGACGATAATTGCGCCGCAGGCGCTTCTCGTTTTATGTTTTTTGTTTGTTGCTATCGTTTGACAAGAGTAAACATATTGGCCGTATTGCGTGTTGTAATTTAAAGATTATACATTTTTTTTATATGAATACCGCACAATACTCACAACTGCTCCCAACCGTCTGGAGCCAGTGAGACTATGGCATCCCCAATTGGGGAATGTTGTGAGGCTGGAGGTATTGTGGAGGGGAAGGAGATAAGAAGAGGAAGGTGGGGAAATACCTGGCTATTCAGATCTGGTCACCAAACATGGCTAAAAGCCATTTAAAGCAACGTTTCAATTCTGAATGGTGGTCTTTCACCAGGGCGATACTGGGAGTATCTTTCACTCTGGGACGTGCGGAAATATACTGTATATTATTTTCAAATGAATTAATTGTGAAACAGCACAGATTAAATAAATAAAATTTACTTGCGCACGTCGGGATTTGAACTCGCGACCTTCCAATTACTGTCCAATTTCAAGCACCTTCTAGATCTGGGGTCTCGCCGGACTTATCCAAGAAATTGCCACGCCATTGAATCTATCCGACAATATCTGCTACTAATTACTTCCGACAGATCTGATAGCTTCATTATTTCAGTAAATTTCAGCAATCACAAGTGATATTTCCAGCAATTAACTATATATTAAAACTAATTTGTTAAAAAATATATTAGAATGTTAATTAATTGGCTATTTAATTGGTAATACTTAAAAAAAAAAAAACAATTTTTAAAATATGTTCTTGAACTACTTGTTTAATCATTTCTCATCTCTTGGTCCGCTTCTTCCCGGTATCTCTCCGGGTCATTGACCGCAATTTAAGTCACCATTTTTAATGTCCACGTTAAAAAAAAAACACCGCCATCTCTTTCACAATAACTTTTTTTACTATTTATATCGCGAAACGTTCAGCAATAAATAATTCAATAACAATCAATCAGAAGACTTTTTCTCACTTTGACCCCACGCGACCAAAGACTTGATTGGCATTCACCAATATTATGACGATATCCCAATACAGTAATTATCATTATAATCCTTTAATATATGTCATTGTATTGTTAAGTTGTGTTTTTTTAGCGAATCCCAGATTAAATCAATAGATGGTATGTTTATTTCACAATCTCAAGTGATGACAACATGACGTTGAACTCGAGATTGCAAATCTTGGACGCTGAAATTGTTAAAGTGGGATATGGCAACGAAGTTGAGAAGTTACCCACGCAGTTATGAAAATATTCGATTTTTCAAAATAGAAAGGGATTTTGTGAGAAATTGTTTTTTTGACAGATTATTTAATTTATTAACGTCCTATTGGGCTTTTACATTAGTAGGTTGGAGAAATAAAAATAAAAAAATTCTTTTAACATTTTTACTTCGTGCTGAATTTATTAAGTCTGAGTAAGTACGTGGTTACTTACCTTTTCAACAGCAGCATTTTCACGCAAGATACATTTCGTAATAGCTAAGTATAAATTATTAGATGTGCTCCAATAAAACATTTTGTATGTAATACCCTTTACAATATCCCGAATAATTAGCACAAGGTTTCTTAACCACGGTGTTAAAATAAATCGTCAACAGAAGTTGGTAAGTTGCTCTAAGGTCAGCTTTGTTATAATGTTAGCATGAAATAATAGACAAAGGACTCTTTGATAGGCTTCATACGTTAATGTATCAACCTTAATAGCTAGCTGTCTGAGAATAAATAGCCTTATTTAGTTTCACATCGATACTTCGGTTCAACATAGATTCTACCTATAGGAAGAGAATTCTGACGTTAAAGGAACATAAAAATTAATACAATAATATTATTGTATACAAGATCAATGAATTTACTTATAAAAGGAGAAAGAAGAATAAATTATTAACCTTGTCTATATACTAGAATTTCTTAAGAGGTTGCTATCACACATAATATATTACAGAGTTTTTTTTTAAGATAGGTTATGATTTGTGTGTTAATTAGAAAGAACTGATTTGTTATATTTCCAACTTTTTTCAGAGGATTTACTGAAAACTGTAATCTGATCTTGAATCATTGGATAACCAACACCACGGGTAAGTGGTTCGCTACGTTTAATGGCTTAGCAGGGGTGTCCGGGTTCATGATGTGAGATTTGTCAAGGTCTTGGCGGCGAATGTGTTTGCCCACCAACTGCGTGGTGGATTGGATCGGGAAAGGCCAGTTGGGGGAGACCATTTGACCTCTCCAGCCGGACTCTCTGGACCCATCTCCTTGGAGGGATGAATTAATACGCCTGTGTACGGGGTAAGTGTCTCCAGAAGTAGGAGACACTTACCCCAGATTCCTAGCCACCCCTCATACATTTTCCTTCCCAGAACTTCCCCTCCTTCCTTTCCTTAAAAAATCCTCCACAAACCATCTCCAAAGTTGGCAAAGGCTTTGAGGGAAATTATTCTTCTCAGGGCTCCCTGTGTGGAGTTAAACAAACATAATATAGCAATCAGTTCTCAAATTCCCTTGGCAAAGGAAGTTCTCTAGTAAAGGTTCTGATTATAAGATAAAACCTTAGAACCTAATAATTCAAGTCAATAAAAAAAATATGTAAATGTGTAAACAAAATGAGGTCATCGAATTCATCATCTATTAGGTAATTAGTGAAAACCGACATCTATGAGTATCAACAAAAAACATATTGAAAAAGTGAAATATCACCGCATAACTTTTTATACCAGCGTCATTATTCTTGTCCTGTGAGTGAGGCCGTAACCTACCTTTTTTTATAAAACATTAACATTAATTTTATGCGTAGACCTTTCACAAAACCGTATCCAATATATATATTTTTTATTATTATTCTACTGTAAACCTACATTAAAATCTCACATATCTGAATCTTAAGCAACATGAGTCAGCGATATCTTTAAATACGCAAATTCACGTTTTCACGTAATTTAAAGCTTTGTTCGCATTTACAATCAATTGAAATTCATAATGCCCAGTGCACACCAGGCGGTATAATAAGCCAGGATAGCAAGCTAACGCCAGTAACCTAGTAACACTTGTTACGTGTAGACAGAACTGGCTTTGTTTTGAACCCGGCGAGCTAGAGAGGAAGCCAGTAAGTCAGGATAGTTTAATAGGGTGGGGTTCTATTACGAGTATTTCAGCCAATAGCGCCCGTGTGGTTACCGTAGTCACTACAATGATACTAACTTAAAAAATCCTAGAATCGTGTAAACGGTGCCAAGCCAGGTTAGTAAGCTAAGTTCTTATCAGGACAGGGCGCCGCCAAACTGGCTTGCTATCCTGGTTTGTCATACTGGCGTCGTGTGTACCGGGCATAAGAAGATGTCTCCCAACAGATTCTGCTAAGACTCTTTGTAAATACTCTTATAGTCTTCAGATTGGATTACTGCAAACGTGTGTATACTGGTCTGCCTAGTGTACATTTGAACAGACTGCAAGGAGTGTTTAACAAAGCAGCTCGTTTAGTATGCGGTGCCACTAAATACTGTCACATCACTCACGTTCTACGTGATTGCCTATACTGGAGCTTTCAATGTACTGGGTCCACATTCTTGGAATGACCTTCGATTTGATTTGAAGTCAGAAAACAATTTCGAAACCTTTAAGAAAAGTCAAAAAACATATCTATCCAAAAGGGGCTAGAAACGTTAACAAGATGTGAAGTTCCCTCGAGGTGATTTTAATCACTAAACGGCGCTATAGAAAAAATGTCCATTAATTTTAGAACAAAAAAAGAGAATTCCGCATTTGAATACCTAACATCTAATCTTATTATTAATTTTATGTTTACATTTAATACATTATTATGATATACAAGCTGATGTATTTTATTTTAGTTTTTCAAAAGGTATGAAGTTGTGAATTCTTGTTTGTCATTTGAGTGCCATAATTGATTTGACAGCGAAAGAAATGCCTTGTGACGACTATTTCCATCTCTAAACAAAGAAACATTAATTTGAAATTTTTATTTTTTCCAAAAATTTATTTCTTTCAAGATGTATCTAAATAATAAAGTTAGAGTAGGTACATATTTGTGTTTTCCATTTTGAAAATATTGTACTCAAACAAACTGTCTTTTGAAAATGTAATTTGTGGCTAACAAGAGTAGTATATATACTGGTCAGTGGGTGAGTTGGCATCGCGTTTGGGTCTCACCCAGGCTTCGTGAGTTCAATTCCTCGGCTGGCTAAGTCCTCCATTACGACACAAGCAACATCTTCCGCTTACTGAAGTAGGAGATATTCAAATATTGTCAGGTTATTCTTAACCGTGGAATATTTGCCTTTCTTTAAAAATAAAAAATAAATCTATGGGCTAACCTCAATACAACGTGGCAGGTTCAATTTTTTTGATACTAATTTTAAAACGTTATAGCAACAGTTTTACATATTGGATTTCATTCAAACTACTCTCTTCCTGTCACTAATAAGAACATACTGTGCTATTTTCAGCGAAATCGGTCAAGTAATTTTCGAGAAAATGGAGCACAGACAAACAAACAAACAAACAAACATTCATTTTTATATATAGAGGTTGTGCCCAATATTTAAGGGTGTGTATCTATTCAAATATCACCCTCTAAACCTTCCCGTCACTAATAAGTACAAACTGTGCTATTTTGAGCGAAAGTAATTTTAAAAAAAATCAAGGGCAGAGAGACAGACAAACATTCATTTTTATATATAGATATACTTTTTAAACATATAATTATTTATTCAAAAGGGTAGTAATTGATACAGAGTAATAATGATGTCTATTGTAACAATTCAACTTTATAATATAAATAATAATTTTGTACTTTTGCATCCATATTTTTTTATTTAAAGATGTACTCTCATAAAAAACCATTCTTGTGTGTATGGGGGAGGAGTCCATTATAAGAAATGAATCATTTTTTGCAATATTGTTTTTACAAAAACATTTTTGGTTGAAGCGAACAAACAAAAATATTAAAATAAAAATCTAACATGCGTATCCTTCTAGACCGCACGTCTTAATGTCAATTGTCGCATAAAATAAATACACCTGCTAATTTAACCGGTTATCCGCTTTTGATTTACAATATTAGTTAACTAAATCTTTTACAGCTCACGCGTAAGAAAAAAAGCTGTTTTTTGATGCCGCTAGTAAAAATAATCATATCCTGAAACTGACGCATTTGATCCTGTTTCGCGTGTGTTATATTTTTTTATAAATCAACAGGTGTTTTATTGTGTCACCTGGTGGGTACCTTTTCTGCCATGCTTTAAATACAGTATGATCAGAAACGCACCGTCCATAATAATAAAAATAATAATAATTGGATGATTTGCATAGCGCCGTTTTTGTGCAAAATCACCTTAAGTCACGTATAGGCACTGCCTACCATACATTACTCGCATAAAAATATCAATAATAGTAAAATTTTATTGTATTAACTAAGAAACGAAACGTCGCACGTGCCGCACCGAACCTACTATTATACAGTGGCGTGCATTCCATAAAACTGTGCCTACGCTAAGAAAAACGACTTTAGAAAGAAGAAGAAACGACGAAGAAATTAATTAAAAAAAATTATTAGGCGACAAACTTCTGCTAACATTGTATTTTTTCACAGAGCAAATAATACATGGGGGGGGTCGAGCTAGACGTGCTGCAAATTAAAAAAAAAAACAGATAGGTATTACGTAAAAGGTTCGGCTTGTTTACAAAAACCGAATATTTTGTTAAAGTATATATCTTGACCCTTTTTATGAGTGTTTTGTAATTTGCAATTCGTCAGTGCAACAAAGCTGGTGCCAAAATGGATGTCTTTGCCTCCAGCCGTTTAAATGCTATTAGGGCAAGTCTATCAATTCTGACGTCAGTGTAATTATTCCATGAATCTGGGAAGCTAATTTATCCATCACAACAATCAGCTGAAGATGTCATTAAAATGAAAATTTTCAAATATTAGAACAATGCATGCCCCTGTTACTATAAGATGTCAAACCGGGAACTAAGTGTGCAAAATGACGCACATTTCGTATTCAAATACGTTTTCAATCGACACAAAAATGTACATGTGTGCGCGATGCTCTTTCAAGGGCGCTTTGTTTGTGTTAGTGTCTGAAAGGCCGTGCCTTTCGCTACAAATATGTAGTGAGCAAATGTAGTAATCAGTACCATCCGTTAGTACCTCTATTAATTAGTATAACTTTTCTAACGAAATAATGATCATAATGTATTTTTTGACGGTTTTCTTGAATGCAACTTGTACAGAAGAAAATATGAAAATTTAATAAGTTACTAGTAATTGACTTGTAATATGCAAAACGGAGCGGTTATTTGGATATTTAACTTTGGATTGGGTTCATTACCTAAGTTGGTTAAGCGGTTGCCCCGGATAGGCAGGGATCCTAGGTTCGAGTCCCAGATGCGACGGAAATCTTTTTATTTTCCATCGTTTTTTTTTTCCGTTTTCATATTTCATTTAGGTTATGTTAATATTATTTTCTACAATGATTAAATCCTAACCAACATCGGCTAAAGCCAGCAGCTCAGCCATTCTGAGCGAAAACTTACCACGTCTGTGATAAGTTTATTTAAAATCCAACTTATTTCAACAACTTATTCAAGGTTATAAATCTCATTATAATATTTAATCATTAAAGAAGATAATATTATTTAGTCGCATCTGGGAGTTGAATCCTGGACCTCTGTCTCACCAGGATAACCGCTCTATCAACTGAGCTAATGAGACCAGTTCACTTTACACCATCTTCATCGATATCATACCTCAAATTCAAGACGTGTCAATATTATCGTCCATTTAATCCCGTATTATTGGCTGCTATCTTTATGATGATAAAAAAGTTATACCCTAATATAATTGCAATCCAGATAATGTCCCGGATATAGCTACCCAATTTGTTTTTATATGGGACTCCTATTGACATTTTATACAGGTGTAGAAAGAATATTCATTTATTTTAATAACTTATTGAAGCTTATAAACCTTTTTGTAATATTTAATCATTGAAGAAGTTAATATTAACAATATCCTACATCAAATACGAAACCGAAAAAACCGCAATAAAAAACGGATAGACAGAGGTCCTGGGTTCGATTCCCAGATACTGATACCATTTTATTTTCTGTGGTTTTTTTCGATCTCGTATTTCATTTAGGATATTGTTAAAATTATCTTAATATCCATTATTTGGCTGTTTTCCTACTGCCTACTGATTAAAAACTCCGTGCACGCCATTGAGTGTGATTATTGATTGATTAGTGTCAATCGTCTTGAATAATATTCCGACCTGGTACAAAAAAATAGCCTTGTGTGTAAAACGCCAGACAGGATTCGGACAGACCAGACCCGGTCTTACGTTATCTTATCTCATCTAATATAATAACCGCGAGTTGCTGAGGCGCCGTATTATTTATCAACCTACTAATGTTAGCCTGCTTGTGTTTTGTTTGCATGCCCAACCCTCAAATATCACCTTTACTTTTTAGCGCAATGGGAGAATCAAACCTGCATCTTCCCGACTTGAAGTCAAATTGTGAAGAACGGTGCTCTATGGAGGCCACAAAAAGAAGAGAATAATATGTGAAATGAAGTCACGCAGAAAAAAAACAGGAATAAACCGTAAGAGGTTAGAGACAAAATTGTGCTGAAAATAGTGTAGGTCGTCATAAAAAAGGTTTGTTTTTATAATTTCTTAATTAATTAATTAATTTCGATTCGTATTATAGAAATCAATCATTCTGTTGATATAAATAAAGGTTTAAAATTTTTACATACAAATGCAATCGATTTACAATTAGACAAATTTGAAATTTCAGAAATCGGGAAAAGTGTTAATAGTGAATTAAATTTAATAAAAAATCAAAAAAAATATATATTTAAAATAGCTATCTCGTGAAATTATTTTCATATTATTATTATTTTTTATTGTATCATATTAATTATATACAGTGGGAACTTATACCCGCTAAGCCACTGCGAGTAGCTTGTCAGCAGGAGTTTATTTCAACAATATTATATAATACAACAATAAACATCAATCATCATATAAATGTAGGGCAAAATAAGGATATGGAGATGAATGCATGTTGTGATCAATGCACATAAGTTGGAAAAAAAATAAAAAAGAAAAAATAAAATAATGGAAACAGCATTACAGTTCTGTTATTGAGATACTAGAGTCCAATTTTATAACACCGATTTAAATAATATTATAAAAATAAAAAATATCAAAATTATAAAAGTACCAATATTATAAAAATATCAATATTATAAAAATATCAATTTCAATTAAAATCATAATAATAATTTTAAAAAATCTAATTTAAATTTGTTATTCAATGTTTTATAATAATGTTTGATTAATCACTTACCCATTTTAATAAATTTTTGTTTATGTTTATAATTTGTCTATTCTTACATTATTGTGTTTATCATTTTTCTATACTTGATATTATTATTTTTTAGTATTTTATATAATACTGATGAAGAAAGCATCGCTTTCGAAACATATTGATATCTGTGTATATACCTTATACTAAGTTCGGGGATCGTGCTTTCGGAGTGTCAGGACCTAAAGCCTGGAATGAACTGCCGCATGACTTAAGAATTATCAAAGACTCACCTGAATTCAGAACTAAACTTAAAACACATCTTTTCAGACAATCGTATCCATAAATTGAAGAAATTCACCTGTAAATTGCTTAGCTAGGCTAGCCGGTTAGTTACCTTACGCTTTTTAAGGTAATTTTATAGATATTTTTGAGTCCTAAAATTCATTTTATGAATACTTTCCAGTCCTAAAAATTATAAGTATCTCAATAAATACCAACTCTTCTTGTGCCACCAATCTTCTAATAAATATAACATCAATAGGAAAGGAGAAACAAATAACCGTGTAAAACTGTCATCTCTATAAATAAATTTTCTAATAAAACTGTGTTCATCTGAAGCGACCTGCCAGGTAAGTATGTTTTTCTGTATCTGTTTGTACATAATTAGTTAAGAAATATTTGTACAGCACCCTTGAGGTGATTTTTCACAAAAAACGGCGCTATATAAATCATCCAATTATTATTATTATTATTATATTAGTAAAGTGATGAATACAAACTATTTTTTTAATTAATTAATGTTTGTTTTAAAAGACGCCAAAATTCAAGTTGCTCGTATTACATGTAACTCGGGGTCAGGGTTAGTACAACTAATACGGACTTGGTCCCCTTTAACTTAACTGCCACACCTTTCAACACATAAAAAATTAATAATGCCTGTTACACACAGTTAATATAATATGTGGACGTGGCATATCTCTCGATATCGCTGACCAAACAATCCCATACAGTCATCACACACGGGTGACGATTGTATGGCGAGCGTACCCCAAACATACATATTATGATATTATCTTATGCTGTATGTAACCAGCTTAACTGTTGGCTGTGTAATATGTCAACGAAAGGGTTAACCACAAAACCTCTTGTAAGCAATTAAACACTCAATTATCTACGTAAATAGATCTTATTTATATCTAAAAAGCGAAATGTTTTCGCTATTATTTAAGATTCAATCATTATTTCAACCTCTTTGGCAACAGTTCGTGTACGACGTGCTCTAAATCCGAGGAAATTGCGCTCTCCGAGAGGTCCGCCACAAGGAAAAAACGGCGGATGGCGGCGACTCAGAGAATTCACCATTCATCTGGCGTTTGTTGATTGTTGATGGCTGATGTCATTTGGACTGTCTGCCTTTATTGCGGAAATACTAGGAAATGTCGGTCAAGTGGTGAAATTACACAGATAAATCAGATGGCAGATATCAACAGAGGAAGTGGATTAATGTTTCAAAGGTACTGAGATGATGTTCCAAGGTATTAAAATGTTTTCCGGATTCAATGATACGCCGAAGATGCTACGACGCAGGTAATTCTGGCTTCTAGTTTCTGGTATCTTCCGCTATCGACAATACTGTGCATTTTACCATGGGCGCTGTGAAAATGGTCAGACTGTATTCAGGGGTTGGTTTTGTCGACACCGGTGGCGTGCTTTGCTCCTTGACCAAGGGTAGGCTGTAGGTTTTTAGGTGTTGATTATTATTATTTATCACACCATAAAGCATGAAGGATAAGGCGTTCAAAGCAAATTATAACTAAATATTAGAAATTTACTAATTAGATACATCTTCTTAGTGTAGAACAAAATTTCTGGAAGTTTTTTTTCTGAAATCTGGTTAAAGAAAGATTAAAGACAGCTTTTCAGCCTGCTTGACACCCATTAATTTCCGGTAAAGTATTTTACAATAAATTTTAGTCCTTTAGAAATGTTGACAGTAGTGACCTCTGGTGTTTTAATTAACAGCATTTTCAGGGAACGGTTCTTCAAAAGGTTGAGGAATAAAAAAATAAGCAGTTTTGCAAAATACCATGAGATGAAAAAAGAAAAATATCTTCTAGAATATTATTCGAGACTTTATCATACGCAATGCAAGGCTTCCATCTTCGATGTAACTATTTTTCGACGTGCTTGGAACGCCGAGCTCCCGCTATCTAATACTTCCGAAGTGATCTAAAGGTAAATGTGTACTATTGAGTCTATTTTCGTAATAATTTGCTCTTTTTTTTTTACAAATTGGAAATTGTACCTTCTTACGAGATAATGTGCTTACATATTTTTTAAAACTTATCATAAGTAGTTTCCCCAGAAAAGCTACTTATATTCATAGAAATTATTTTTTGACATTGCCGATGGGATACGCTGGCTCTCAATGGATACAAATATTGTGTGTCCAATGGGTAATTTCGGCGCACTAAAAGTAAAGTGAGTCAGAGAAACCAAGATTTAAAAAATTGATTAGTAAATAAGTGTCTGGGAGTTGTTGAGTGTCATTTTTTAAATATTTCAAATAAATACCAATTATTCTTGAGCCACCGATATTCTAAAAAATGTAACATAAATATAAAAGGGGGATAAATAGCAACTGTAAAAATCATATCATCTCTTAACTTAAAATTTCTAATAAAATTGAAAATAGGAAGTAACATTCGTACTGCTATGTAAATCATCCAATCATTACTATTATTATTGAATTTATTCAATTTTCACACAGCGATTTTCAGGACGGTGTAAAATTAAAACTTTCAATAATTTCAACGCAAAAAGAATGGATAATTTTTAAGAAGCGTCCGATATGAATCATTGGAAAAAGCCACTGCTTTCTAGATGATTTTATGATCACAAACCTAAAATGAAATATGAAGCAAAAAAGACGCAGAAAACGAAAAGGTAAAGGTCGTGTTAATAATACTTCCTTCAAACGATTAGTATTCACTTTGTGGCGTCAATATTAATAAATTAATTAAATAATATACTTTGTTGAAAAAACCTTCCGAGAAAAGGAAGGTTTTTTCAATTTGGATGAGTGTTTCAGGCTAATAATTATTGTTTATAAAAATAATTGTTACCCTTTGCGCTATGCACAAAAATCTTGTCTTAAAAACTTTAGTTTATCAATTAATAAATATACTTTCTATTCACCGCTTTATTAATACACAGATATCTACATGTTTCATATACTCCTCCTATATTCCTGATGAAGAAAGCATCGCTTTCGAAATATGTAGATAGATATCTGCGTATTAATAAAGTGGTGAGTACATAGTATATGATTTAATCCATTTATTAATAAGAATAACTTTGTTTGAAAGACTTTTTTAATACATATATATCAATATGTTTCGATAGCAAATCTGTTCACGTAACAATAATCAGTATACTTTCCCGATTAGGAAAGTTTTGCCATAGAAACATGTTGATATTTATATATGAAAAAAGTGGCGTAAACAAAGTTATTCTTGTCAATTTATTGATAATGACGCCACAAAGTGACTCAAAATCTATTGAAGTAACTGTTTTAAGTATTAGTTTTTATTATATATCTTGATAAAGCACAAAGAATTGTTCAATGTCTGTCTTACTGGGAAAATTCCTGTATCGAGACGGACATGGATTGAAAAATCATATACTGGTTATTTACAGTAATACATTTTTTTTCTCAAAGGTTAATAGAATCTTAAAAATAAATAAAGTATTTTTAATCCAATAAATGTAAATTGAGGTTCATAAGTTCCAATAAGTTATTCCGATAAAAATGTACATGGGGACCGTTTACAAAAATGAGAAAATCAACACAAAAAATTCAATTACGTCTACTGATTTTATCTATTATTATAACTTACTCGTAATTGGAACGTAAAAGTACGTTAATCACGTTAAAAACTAAAATTGAAATATTGCTAATGTTTTACGGTGATATTAAAGCTCATTCACACCAATTCCTTTCATTTCGCATTTATAATAGTTTCGTACTAACCCAAGTTGAATTGGCAGGTCATGTTTTAATCATTGTTTTAATGGACGAGTAAATTGAAGTAATTAAACCCGAGATTAACCTCAGATGGTCTGGCCTAATGTCTAATGAACTTTGTTGCGTCTAATTAGGTTGAAAGCATCAAGAGTTCATAAAAATGCCTGATTTTGATTGTGCATGCAACTTCAAAATTTCATAACAACTTCCGGAGTGAAGTCGTAATCTTCCAAAACATGATGTACGGATGATTGGATGATGGTAATCAAACGCTAGTCGCTTATAAAATTATAACAAAAAACAGCAACAAAATGTGACGGCCGTTCTTCACAACCCAACTGACCAATTGCTGAGCCGAATTTTACCTTAAAATCTGTTCAAATGCACAAACATCTGCCTTCATCACCTCAAAAATTATATCTTGCGGCCGTTCTTCCCAACTTTTCGAATGATCAACCTGAGGCACCGATCAGCCAAGTGTTTTGTTGAGCAACACTCTGTTTGCCCGTTTCCAAGCATTCTTTATCGTTGAACATCCTAAATTGTCTGTGAAGTTGCCCGCTTACTTGCATTGACAATAAAATGACATCAATGTAAAATGTAATAAAAACTTTCAATGTTTAACATAGTTGAGTTAATATTGAAAAATATATATTATGAATACACATCATTTGTTTTAAAAACGAATACATAAACCGACATTTTAGTTTGGAAGATTTACAGTCCCTCGTATCTAGGATGAACGAAGTATGTATGAAGAATGAGCTAATGATGAATGTAAATAATTCCAAAGTCATGGTGTTTGAAAGAGAGAGTACGAAAACAGTATGCAATATAGTTGTGAATGATGAATACTTGGAGCAGGTTGATGAGTTTGTGTATTTGGGAAGCATGTTTACGAGAGATGGAAAGACTGATAGGGATATTGAAAGAAGGGTGAATGCAGGAAACTCCATCAACGGAGGACTGAACGCGGTTGGCGCAAACAAAAAGTTGTCCAAGGAAGCGAAGCTAGCAGTCCACAATGGAGTGCTGATACCAACCTTGATGTATGGCAGTGAGGCATGGAACTGGCAGAGGAAGGATGAAAGTAGACTGAATGCTGTAGAAATGAGATCTCTGAGACGAATGTGTGGTAAAAACCATGTATGATCGAGTGAAAAATGTTGAGATTTGTAAAGACTGCAAGGTTGATATAAGCGTAGTGAGCAAGATTAAGAAAGGGACGCTTAGATGGTTTGGGCATGTAGAGCGAATGAACGAAGAAAGGAGTGTAAAGAGAATATATGACGCGAATGTGAATGGAAGAAGAGCCCGGGGACGCCCGAGGAAGACATGGCACGATCAAGTGAATCAAATACTCGAGTCGGGCCATGTCAGAAGTCGGAATAACAGAAGAGAATGTATGAGGCGTTGTATGAATGTGGATGAAGCAAGAAGTGTGTGCCAAGATCGAGTTGTTTGGCGGTCCGTCCTCTCTGCCTACCCCTGCGGGGAAACGGCGTGATGGTTAGTTAGTTAGTTGGTTAGTTAGACATTTTATACTTTACAAATGCATGCGTTAAAAGTACATTGAAAATAGAGTATTAACTTGACTTTTGCTAATGCAGCGAAAGTATATTATTCGTTTCGTATATTTGACATTTGACGTTTCTTCTCCGTGAAAAACAAGACAAAAACTGGCTTATAATAAGTAAAATAACTTGGGTTCTCTTCAGTTTCATGTAAAACATTACAAAAAATATGTTTTTTACATTCGAAAACGGAAATAGATCGTGAACTATTTTTGAAATTTCGCTGACATTTTTTCACCCAGTTGTCACTTTT
>JAHDVE020008310.1:0-33419 GCA_022606495.2 Halesus radiatus
GAAAGTGGGATTTTGTTGTAGAGCTTAGTACCATAGCATAAGAATTTTTTTTTTATCCAAATGTTGTGTTTGTGGTTCCTCAAGTAAAGCAAATAAAAATTTATACAGAGATAAAGTAAAATAAGTCATAATAATAATACAACGCGCAGCAGGAGTACCACTAATCTTTTAACGACACTTCACAGCAGCATTAACCTGACAAACTTTGAAAAAAAATAGATTTCTAAGTATTTATTTCTATCGATAACTTAGTTCAATAGGGAAATAACTCAAAATTTCTGCGTTTTGAGTTAATGATAAAAAATGGTAAAGAAACTCTCCCTTCTTATTTTTCAATAAAAAATAAGACTAATTCGTCCTAATTATGTAGTCAGATAATTCTTTATGGAATTATAATGAAATCAGCACATTCTTAGTTCAATGGAGAAACATGTCAAATATTTCCGTTTGGAAGTTCATAAATTTAACCATTTACACCTATGATATGATAGTTTGATAAATTACTTACGTGTTCCATTTATTGTTATGTTATAGGTGGTCAAAATAACTTCACATCGGAGCGATGTCTTTATGAAAAAATATCAAATCCAGTTTTCTCAAAATGAGGTATTTTAAAATAGTTCCCTTTTGAACTAAGGTATCGCTATGGGCCTAATAACCTACAATCAGGCTATTGGATATTCTGCTGTTGGATAGGAATATAGGATAGACCGCCACATAACTCTGTATTGGCACATGCTGCTTGCTTCTTTCACATTCATGCACCGATTGATTGACATGATTCATATTCTGACTCTCGCCATGACCCGATACAAATATTCGATTCACTTGATCGTTCCACATCTTTCTCGAGGTTCCTCGACTTCTTCTACCGTAAACTTTCGAATCATATATTATTCCTTACACTCCTTTCTTTGTTCAACAGCTCTACATGCCCAAACTATCGTAGTTTCCCCATTACGTTTAACATCAGCCTTGCATTCTTTCAGGATCTTTCGGATGTTTAACACGCTCACACAAAGTTTTACCACAAACCACACATACGCGTCAGAGATTTCATTCCTATAGCGTTCAGTCTGCTTTCATCCTTCCTCTGTCAGTTCCATGCCTCACTGCCATACATCAGTGTTAGTATCAGCACTCCATTGTGAACTGCTAGCTTCGCTTCCTTGGACGTTGTTTTATTTGCCTACCGTAATAAAATAAAGAATATACACTTGAAATGCCTTCTACGTAGATTTAAATGGAGGCTCGTGTATCTTTGACTTTTGAGATCCAATAAAAAATCGTTAAATATAGTGCTCTGTATATCTAACACTGCCTCTATTGTATACTGCCATTCCATTTGATAGGAATTAAATTATGGTGTTTTGTAATGGCAATAGACCCCAATGGACAGACTTTTGGATCACCAAACACGCCCACATCGGATTCCTTGTGGTCCTCATAATTCTATGTCTACCGGGTTCAGTCCTATATTAGTTTCCTTCATTTCCGTTCTTTAAAAATGTTAGTAAAACGAAAAATCTATTTTATTTTCCACGTTTTTAGTTATCACTCCCAATAAAACTTATTTTATTAAGAAAATCTTCTCGCGATCGTTAATCGTTAAAAATCGTTAAAAATCGTATAAAGATAAAGTTATTTGTATTAACTTATCGGGTGTTCACCCACCCATTTAACTTCTAACACTAACTCTCAAAATTCTCATTAAAACATTGAAAGATCTTTTTTTCAGAAATAAAAACGTGTCATTAATATGTTTAATTCATCAAACTTAATATAAACCCAGACCAGGGTCCATAAAACATTAATTACCAATTATTTTAATAATAACTCCGGAGTACGAGGCATGTTCAGAAAGTAAGTACACTATGACCATAACGGGCTGTTGTTTTTGTTTTTGTTTTTGAGGGTTGGCAACACTGAGTGCTAGAGAGGGATCTCATGACCAGAGCGAGAATCGCAGGAACACGGTAGTAAGTAAACTCACGTTATAGTGTCCAGTTGCGTGAAAGATGTCAGTAAGAAATCCCGCCAAGTGCGAGCCGCGTGTTGTGATCCGCTTCCTACTCGCGGAAGGAATAACACTCACCGAAATATCTTGAGCGACTTGAATTGGAAGGTGAGGATTTTCTGAGCTATATTGTGACTGGAGATGAAACGTAGGTGGCTCATTACACGGCTGAGACAAAAAATACAGTTGTCACAAATTCCCCATCTGCCAAAAAATTCAATACATATTTCGGGAAAAAAATCATGGCCTCACTGTTTTGGAACCGAGAAGGCATCATTTGGTCGAATTTCTATCTCAACAATGCACAACAGTATTATGACACCCTAAAAATATTCAAAAGGTTGGGAACGCTAACGAGAGGAGTGTGCTTGTTGCACGACAACGTGCGTTCCCACACAGCCTTAGCCACCAAGGCGCTCTTAGACTTATTAGGTTGGAATGTTTTGAACCACCCCCCGTTTTCCCCTAACTTGGCACCTTCAGATTATCATCTTTTCACCTCTTTGAAGGCACACATGGGTGGAATTAAATTTTCAACAGACGAGCAGGTATAGAAAGAGGTTCTGAAGTGGGGGAAGGAGCTGGCGGGAGAGTTCTTCGGGAAGGGCATAAAGTAAATTGTGCAACGGCTCACCACATGCATTGAACGGAATGCCAATTATGTGGAAAAATAGTCAACAAGTGTATCAACAATATACTGTATTTTTTTTTTCAAATACACCTTTTCTAAAAATATATTAAAATCTAGTACACTTACTTTCTAAACATGCCTCGTCCACACAGACGCCAAATAATATAACTGGTTAATCTTTTCATTTAAAGTTCAGATGAATTATTTAAACGATGTGTGTAATGTAAAATTTCATAGAATTTAAAGGTTATTTCAATGATTCCTTAGAATCTTCTAATTCTACACCGACGTATTATATTTTTTTAATGTGAACACCGCACAAAGGTTCCAACTGTCCAGAGCCTGTGGGACTATGGTATTCTCAATTAGGTATGTAGTGAACCTGAAAGGAGTAAAGAGGAGAAGGAAATGGGGGTGAAGATGGTTGGTAAGTACTTGGTTATTTAGATATAGTCACTAAACACAGCCAAAGTCATTTCAAGCTACGTTCCTATTCTGAATGATAGTCTTTAACCAGAGTCTTTAATACTAAGAGTATCTACCACTCTATTGTTAACGTGATATGGTAACATTTCTCTTTTTGGATAATTTGTATAAATGTAGATGACCAAACATCTAAGCCCGCAATCATTGCTTAAAATTGAATCCTAGAATAATATCCAATATATAACCAGTGACGTGAAGTTCATAAAGGCTTAAAAGCTGCTAAGAAAAATAATTTTTAATACAAATAGGTAAGGAACTAGTACTCAATTTTAAACGCATTTTTTTTCTCATAACACCAACCAGTACCGATCAACACATGTAGATATTTTTTTACTGTATGATTTTTGCTTTTCTTATCTGTCCATGAGTACTTAACTATTATACTATACTGAAGTCATCTTTTTATTTATATGAATACCGCACAACTGCTCCCAACCGTCTGGAGCCAGTGAGACTATGGCATTCCCAATTGGCGAATGTTGTGAAGCTGAAGGTATTGGGGAGGGGAAGGAGAAGGGGAAGAGGAAGGTGGGGAATACCTGGCTATTCAGATCTGGTCACCAAACACGGCTAAAGCCATTTCAAGCAACGTTTCAATTCTGAATGGTGGTCTTTCACCAGGGCGATACTGAGAGTATCTTCCTCTCACGTGAACGGAACGTGCGCAAACATACTATATATTATTTTTAAATGAATTAATTGTGAAACAGCACAAATTAATTAAATAAAATTTACTTGCGCACGCCGGTATTTGAACCCGCGACCTTCGGATTACCCTTCGACCTTGAAGGCCGTCAGGTATAAACGATGACTACTTTTTTCCTATCTTTTTGAACCTAAATTTTATTCTATATTAATCATTATACTACACTCAAATTACCTGGAATACACTTATTTTTCTATGTTATTCTTCACATCGCTTTATACATAATTATTTTATTTTTTTATAGATATACGAGGTGTGTTCAAAAGAAAAGGTGAATTTTGAATTTTCGCGGGCTGTGTACATTCGATTATCGATTTTTTTTTAATGTTGGTACACATATGTTTATCATATGTTAGCATTATCAGCCATTTTGTATCAGTGGTTTGTTTTTGACAACTGGAAAGGTTAGTCACGTTTTTGGGTGTTCTTCGATTTTTTATTTAGGTTCGTTTTCTGAGACATCATCAGTCTGATTGAAGTGAAATTTTAGATTTGCTTTATTTTCTATGTCCCCATCAGCATTTCTTCAAAAAAAATCGATTCTTTTTAGAAAAAAATTGTTAATAATTGTTAATCCTATGGAGGAATTTCCTAATTTTTGGTCGGAATTTGATAGCCGTTTTCTGGGGCCTCATCAGTCTGATTAAAGTGAAATTTAAGATTTGCATTTTTTTTCTATGTCCTTATCAGCATTTCTTCAAAAAATCCAAAAAATCGATGTCTTTCGATTTTTAACAATTTTTTTTTTAGTAAAAAATCGAAGAAAAAACAAAACGTGACTAACCTTTCGAGTTATCAAAAACATACCACTGATCCAAAATGGCTGATAATGCTAACATATGATAAACATATGTGTACCAACATACCAAAAAAAAAAACGATAATCGAATGTACACAGCCCGCGAAAATTCAAAATTCACCTTTTCTTTTGAACACACCTCGTATTAGATTACGATACTATGTCAATACTAGCTTTTTTCCCTTCTATTTTTGTATAATGGTACTAAATTTGTCTGTCTATTGGCTGTCCTAAAACGGGATTTGTTCCTAGTTGGGCAGTCAAATCTTTCTTATATTTTGTTGTTAAGTAATGTGTGTTTCAAATAAATAAATATTATCATTCTTAACTTGTATTCTCAGTTATTCCGTTGGCCACAGTAATCAGCGGAAGGTCAAAATATATTGTTGATTTTCAAATATTCAATTTACACGAATTTATATGAACCGAAAAACTACGCACAGACTACTTTTACCAATAATACGTTTGATGAAAAACTGACCATAAACACAATTTTTTTTTTAAAGAAAATAACCGGTCTAAAATCTATCAACTCCTCTCAGCCGTCAGGGTATCGTTACTATATACTAACACTTTTTTCGTTCACACCAGGATTGGGTCATCTTATAGAGATATAATATATAATAGATTATATTGATGTTATTGCTTTCACCAATGTATCTGAGTTTTTACTAAACAAATTAAACTTATGAAATATTTAATTAAGCATTAATTTTGAATGACATTTTAAAAATTCATATAAAAATGGAAGAGATTTGGGTGTTTCGAACTAGTCACACATGATCCACAAATTGACGATTAACGCGATTTTGAATTTTTGACGGTTGAACGATCTCCGTTAAATCTCGATTTCGCGGTCCGTTTCAATTATTGATAAATTTATGATCAGCCGTCAAGAATAACAATCATGCTGTTACTATTGACGACTATTTTCAATTTGATCAAAACCCAAAACGAGCCGAGAATCGGCGGTAAACGAGAACTGTTCGTAGAATAAGAGAGACGTGGGTTGAAATGTCTCAACCCAATCAAAATTCTCGCTTTTAAAGAACCCTAATAAATCTTACCATAATTGTGCTGTAAAATTACGAACTGAAATTGTTGAAAAGGAAAATGAGGAATAATTTTAGAAATCTAGTGAAAAAAAACATTTGGCATCCTCCTAACCTAACCTAACAACATCATTCATTATAGCGATTGTTAAAAATATGCCCCTCTCTTAAGAAATTTCAGTCTATAATTACTGCCCATTCCACCCCCAGAAAGTTCCAAGGATGTAGACGGGATTGGCAGCTGACTTCCAGGGAAGGTGGTGAGGTAGATAGAGGTCCTATACATCTCTTGGAAGGTTCCACTCGGGTCGAAATAGGTATCCCCTAAACAGGTAGATACTAGAACTTTTAATTGCTGGCGAAACCGAAAGTTTTCGGTTGACTCCGCAATTCAAAGGTCTCCGGCCGGAGACAGATAAGTATCTGTTAGAGATCGTGTCCTGCTTATTATGATTAATTAATATAAATATAAGATTTACCTACTTTCAAAGTTACTAGTTAATTTCTTGGTGATTGTTTGACTTTCTTATTTTTTTTATAGTTGCTCCACGCAGGAGGGCCGGAGGAAATAATTTCTCTAAAGGCCTATGTATTTGGCGATACCGTGTAGAGAGTATTTTAGATGATAGGAAGGAGTGAACCCGGGTCTTTAAGAGACCCATGTTGTAGGAGGGAGGATCATTCCACAGCCGAGCTGTTGAACATAACGAGTCGTAGAAGCAACCCGTTCTCATGTGACAAATGTCAACTGTGTACAATTCAATAACGCTAGTTCCTCAGAGCATCTACCATAGAAATACCAAGGACAATATTCCCACCTGATGTCTTTGCTCCAAAGATTGCAATCTGTTTGTTAAGATATGAGAATCTATCAAAAGGACCGCCTGTTTCTACACAGTTAAGGGTTTCTTTCCGGTATTTAGAGGCTACAAACCAGGAGTGGCTGCCAAATTCTACAGTTGAGCGCACTTGCGATTTGTACAGGGTCAGAAGTTATGTGCTATTAAAATATTTGCGGGATCTGTACAGTACGCCCAGCTTCTGAAAGGCTAACTGTATTTTGGCTTCGACGGAGCCCCCATACCTGAGGTGGTCACTTAGGGTTATATATAATGAATAGTGTTTATGTATGTACTGTAAAGTATTAATATATAACAGCGTAACGTTAACGCCTCACTAGGAGAACCTATACAAAGGTATTCACGTATTTTTGATAAAATGGTAATACAATTAATTATATTAATTGATAAACTAAAGTTTTTAAGACAAGATTTTTGTGCATAGCGCAAAGGGTAACAATTATTTTATAAACAATAATTATTAGCCTGAAAACACTCATCCAAATTGAAAAAACCTTCCGAGCAAAGATAAATGTCGCCGGCAGGACTCGAACCCACACCCTTCTAATATCCGGTCAGATGCTCTACCATTGAGCTACGTCGGCTTATCGCAAACCGCCAAGTTAATCAATATATACTAGTGTTCCATTTAATAATTACTGTTTTTTATTATATTTTCACCTGTAAACAACCAACTTTATTAGTATGAGAGAGGCTTGTAACGGCTAAATCCCTCAAATAGATGGCGTCGAGACAAATTATGTGTACATTTTATTGGTGAAAATTGCTTTGACTTGTCAAATATTTATTAATTGATAAACTAAAGTTTTTAAGACAAGATTAAAATACAGCAAGCTTTGCTTCCGCAATATGTTGATATTAAATAGAAGTTTAAAAAAAATATTTATATTCGTTTTAAATAAAATTTCGTTTGAAAAGCATTTTTTTCTGGATAATTTATGTATTGAAGAATATGACTATTGGGGTTTTTCAGTGAAAAAAAAACTAATTCCCCCTAAATTAAACTATTTTAAATTTGTACTTTTGTATAGGGTGCTTAGCAATTTTTTTTTCTTTGAGAAACGTAGATATTTTACGTATATTGTTTTAGGGATTACTGCTTTTGCAATATCGTCGGTTTAGTGTGTTCAAAACCCGGCGAAGTATGAACAAATACAATTAAAACACGCAAATTGTTAACGTTTGAAATAAATGAATAAATATTAGCATATTTGAGCCCGATCCCTCCTATGAGAGGCTACGATTCACAAACTGTACTTTGCTTGAAACGAACAAGCAGAGTAATCAATAATTTCTCGGCATTGTAGGTACTCGTAATTTGACAGTTGTTAGCTAAACAAAGCCACAACTTTAGCCATTTCCATGGAACAACGTGAATTTGTTTACCTCCCCCCTGTTAGTCAGTTACTCGGCCCTTAAATTCAAGTTATTTTGAGGTTGCGCCCACAGATTTTCAGTCCGGCGACTCTGTCATCTGTGTCAATGCTTGGTTTAGTATCCGATACCACAATATACCGAAGAAAGAATTTTAACGAAACATTCTCTCTTTTGAATCTATATTCTTTTGTTTAGTTTCGAATACTTTCGTGTTAATAATATTATATTATTAACAAGTTATTAATTAAATGATATACTTTTCTGATTTTCAAAAACTATTTCAAAGACTATTTATATTTCCAAATAAATTTTATGTATGTAGGTTTCATTCTGCCTTTATACGATCTGGATATATAATAGTTATGGTAATCGATTTTACAAGAGGGTTTTAACTTTAAAAATTTACCCGTATACGCCATAGTTTCTTATGTATATAGAAAATTAGTCATATTGATACGTTGTAATAAAAAAAAACTCCAATTGTAAAGTATACTGCCAATAGAAATGGAAAAAGTTCGACAAAGTGGGAAAGAGAGTCATGGTTTTATTTTGAACATGTTGGTAACTATGATATCAAAAAATGTACATTGTAATAATAATAAAAAAAGCATTTATATAGCGCAGTTTTGTGTTACTTCACTTCAAGTGCGTTTCACTATAAATAAACTTAGTTTTTTTTATTTATTTAATAACTCCATTGAGTGGTATTCCTATAGTGCTCCTTTTATATTCTCTTTATAGATTCTTAACATATTACATACATTCTTGCTTATTCTTAATATTACTCCTTGGTACTTGGGTTCATAATAAAGTTACAAAATATACAGTATACACGGCTATACAAAAATAACACGTTCACAATAATACTGCAAAAATAGTAACATTTTAAGACAGGAGTCTGGTTATGTTTAGCAATAATTGACTTCACATAAAAAATATAAATAAAAATACGGAGGAAACCAAAACCAAACAACTACCAGAGGCCACAGCTGTAACAAAACCAATTGCACTATTTGTGTATATACGGTGAGGTACAATTTGACACACTTAGTTTTGCAGTCGTTGGTGTCACTTGTGTAGGTTGTGTGGATAAAAAAAAAAACAATAATTTAAAAAGTGTTATTTCTTTAATTATTTCTTCATTGGATCTTTTAATACTGTTCCGTTAAAAGGATTTTTTTTCCAAAAAAATAGAAAGAAAAACAGCTCAATTAATTTTTCGTATTTCTTCATTGCTATAAACTCGAAAATTCTACGATCCGTGTTCAAAATTATTTATCGGACACCGTGTAAAACATTCAAGTCAAAAGTCAGAGTTGAACCCCGAATCTTCCATCTCCCCAACCATAAAGCTAAAGCTCCCGACTCCAGATCGACTTGAAAACAATATTACATAGCGGGAACTGGAGTGAACAAACAGTATTTTGGAACTTTCAAACACATAAATATTTATGTATGAAATTATTTGACAAACTTTTGACTTGATAACTAACTACATTTTGCCGGAATTTCTACAGCTTATAATATATGTATGCTGTGAGATCGCAAGGTTTTTCACTTTTTGGTAAACCAAGGATAAACACAAAGTTAAGCATGAAAATTCTTCGACTTCAATGTGTTTTCGGTAAGAGAAAAGAATAATATTTCCAATTCAAACAAGGATTACAGTTGCCAAATTGTTTGCCAATAACTCACTGTATTTGTTTGTTTTAAATCATCTAAAAAATTCATGGTCAAATTCATTGTTTGAGCAGACCTCTCTCAAATTTGCAACTCCTTTTCAATGTCAAAAGTTTACGCCATTACTCGGCTATTCTTTTATTTCCCCACCATTGTCAATATAATCTCAAATATCAATTAATAAAAACTTGTTTTTTTTTTCTGCAGCAGTTTAAATTTAACGTAGAAAAGACTTACTAGATTGCTCTTTCAAAATTGATAACTGTATTAGTTACACACCTTTTTTATTAAAACTCATCTAGTTTAGCAACTATTCCTGTAATCTCTAGAATTTATTATATCGTCTCCAACAACACGTACATGCATATCTCATATTAGTGACATACCTTTTTTTTATTACAACTCATCTAGTTTCGCAACTATTCGTGTATTCCCTAGAATTAATTATATCGTCTCCAACAACACACCTTATTTATTACAACTCATCCGGTTCCGTAACTCTTCCTGTAATCTCTAGAAATAATTAAATCGTCTCCAACAACACAAACAGGCGTATCTCATATTAGTGACATACCTTATTTATTACAACTCACCCGTTTCCGCAACTCTTCCTGTAATCTATAGAAATAATTAAATTGTCTTCAACAACACAAACAGGCGTATCTCATATTAGTGACATACCTTATTTATTACAACTCACCCGTTTCCGCAACTCTTCCTGTAATCTATAGAAATAATTAAATTGTCTTCAACAACACAAACAGGCGTATCTCATATTAGTGACATACCTTATTTATTACAACTCATCCAGTTCCGCAACTCTTCCTGTAATCTATAGAAATAATTAAATTGTCTTTAACAACACAAACAGGCGTATCTCATATTAGAGACACACCTTATTTATTATAACTCATCCGGTTCCGCAACTCTTCCTGTAATCTCTAGAAATAATCAAATCGTCTCCAATAACACAAACAGGCGTATCTCATATTAGTACATACCTTATTTATTAGAACTCATTCGTTTCCGCAACTCTTTCTGTAATCTCTAGAAATAATTAAATCGTCTCCAAAACACAAACAGTCGTATCTCATATTAAGAAACAGGAGAGCAAAAAATCTGGGTATTTTTGCTGGTTTCTTATACATTTTATTATATGTTTTGCTAATAGGGTTTTAATTACGCATTTTTCTGTACCATGACACGTAATAAAATTTACAAGAATTAGGCAACAAAAAGAAACCGTTTTTGACCCTCCTTTTAAAGTTGCTAAATATGAGATACGCCAGTTTATGTCATGGGCGACGGAATGCTTTTTCTCAATCAACTCTCCGAGTATGAATACCAGTCGCGTGCATTGCTCTTTAACCAAGGGTAGGTTGTAAGTCTTTTTGACTGTAATCAAATTGAATATTTTGGTGGCCTTAAAAAGTGTGTGGTATAGGCCAATATATGCGTCGTTTTGAGTGATTTTCACATTTACCTTATTTAATGTAGCTAAAAATTGTATCTTGAGGGAGAAATTTGTCAAGTAGAAATATTTAATTAGGATTGTAGTAACTGTGATTGTGGAATTAAATCACTGGCAACTTTTTTTCTGGCAACAATAATATGCGCATGCGTGTTCAGCGGGGAACGAAATGGTGGGGCATTTGAGAAAACAAACTCACATTTGACCTCGTGTGACGTTGGCTGGCAGCTCATAATTCATAATCTCTACATATTAAAATCTCCGGCGTTTTGCTCCTGATAAAACATCGTGTGTGTCTAAAGTGAAATAAAGTTGATTTATTTTAAATCAGAATTCTATTAATTTAAATATCCTGCACATTTAAACAGTCACCCCGATGGGGTAGAACGATTTTTATTGTTAATGAAATTTTATCTTTCATTTTGGTAAGGTCGGCACAGAACATTGAATTCTTCGAAAAGTCGATCAGTTGGGAAGTCTTGTGTTTTTTTCGGTATAATTTATTATTAGTTTCTGAACAATTTATATGTGGATCAGACTAGTTTTCTGAGCTACTCCCTAACTGATTATCGCATATTGCAGAATAGACTGTACTAACGTGTAATACATTCAGTATAGATTTTGTGTTGACGAGAAATTTCTGACTCGTAAAAATATATGAAATAATTTTCAAATTTATGTCTACAATACACCTGGTTTCTCCAAAATAAATCTTCATCGTAAGCTTTCATTAAACCAGGAAACGATTATTTTCTTCAAATTTAGCTATTATTTAAGCTTTCTTTGAAGTTACTAAAATAAATTGGAAAATATTTCAATCTCAACGAAATCTTATTCTCTACAGGAAATCATTGGCTTGTTCATACGTTTTTATGATCTAATTTTGACCAGGATGGGAAGAATGTTTAACAAAGGCTTTTCGTAAATAACTTTTCATTTGGTCAAAGTAAATCTGATTTTATACGAAGAAATTCGCTCATCGGAGACAGAAATATAAAATGTAATTTAGTACTAATATGACGACATGATGGAATTCAGTTACCTTTGTAAAAAAAATGATTTACAATAAAACGTTGTTCGATGCGATACTATTTTTTTACAACAACATAAAAAACATCTAAAAAACTGTGATGGATGCTTCCGTTTTTGTTTCCATTTAACGTGGACTAATATAGATTATAAGTGGACTTGTATAGATATTTATATGACGTCATGTACAGTAAAGCAAGCAAATAAAATTTTTGCGTATTGAATTTGGAAATTTTGTAAGTATTTTACAAAAAGTGTGTCAAAAGGTAAAAGCTTTCAAACTAGTCAGTTTTTCACGACATTTTTCTTTTGAACGATTGAATGTGATCGGTATACAATTATATTCTTTATAATGTAATCGAAATATATCCTGCTGCATCAATTAAAAAAAATACGTATGTTTGAAAAAATAATAAGCACTAGAGCTATAAGACAATCACATGTAAAATCTTTTAGTATTTGAGTTTGTAATACGTCCTTTGTCCATAAAAAAAGAAGTTTTATTTACAATGCTATTAAGTTGTTCAATGTTCTACCCTGTGACATTAGAAATACCCAAACCAAAAATTCATTTAAAATTAAGATCATTAATCCCCTCTAATAAACGTGTAAATTATAAATTATTTTATGCCTTTAAATCAGTTTATTTAAAAATTTTAAAAATGCTAAATTGTAATCTATCAATCTATTTGTCATCTAAATATCCAATCCTGTAAATAGACATCTCAAAACAGGGGTTTCACACCTATTGAGATCGACAATATGTCATTTAATAACAAATGTCCTATAAACAAGTAATAAAAAATAAATAAATTATAATTTGGGCAAATTTTTAAAAATAAAATTTCAGACAAAAAGCAACGCACATCTCATTACACAGCATATTTCGGTTTGATGCTTCAGAAAGCCGATGTCTGTTTCGTAGTTACGACTTTTTCTAACTTCGGACTGAACACCGTGCAATTGCAAAAAACGTGAACCTAATATGGAAAAAATGTCTTTGTGACAGAGTAATCTATCAGTCGTATTTCTCCAAAATACGTTCTCCTTCGAAGAAGGGAGAAGGAAAAAAATCGGTAGTAACTCACAATCTTCTGCCACGACGACGTGCTGCCCTTTACCCTTCCTAAGCCCCCTTTCTGGACCGGATTCAATAACGAAACAATGACCTCTATTGTACTGGCGCATAAGTTCCAAGTTTCCTTGACTGGTTCTTTGTCGCCTAGTACTGGCAATGATTTATGGACAAGCCAGTTAATGCCCTTTTAAGATATTTCCATGACAGGGAAGCCAAATTTTGAAGAAGAGAAAAATCTGACGGAAATGTAATATTTAAGATCTGTTTTTGATTGAACGAGACAATTTTTTTACGGTGTGATAAAACATCTATATATATTATATATCTTTACTATTTAATTTTTTTGTTATTATTGTTTTGTATAAAACTCTTGATTTCATTATCGAGCTTCGTCCGCAACAATCAATACCTATTATTTCCAATTTTTTTTTCTACTGAATACTTTAAAAAATGAGGCATAAACATCGTGACGTATTTGTTTCTGATAGGTGAAAGGATGTCTCATATGATTCAATACAATTATTTTCTGATATCTAAAATGTTTTAAATCTATCCCTTGAAAGGCAAGAAAACTGCGTTCGTTTTAATTTTAAACTTTGATTGTAAAATTAAATACATTTTTAAGAAAATACAAAACTCTCCTTAGATATTTTACTATTAGTTGTGTTAATTTCGTTAAAGGCTTTTCACGATTTTTTTTTTTCAACAAAAACAAATAATCAGTCATCCAAAGATAAAGATAATTTGTTCCAATGTCCGTGGATTTGGAGGAACTATCTATCTCAATCCACATCAATAATCCAGCCTTAAGTAAAAACGGCACACTATTCAACCCTGCCGGTCCTTCTCACCCCCATCTACACCCCCACCCCTTTGCAACCAACCCCTAAATCCTGCCCGCAAAGCCTTAACCCGCCGCCACAGCCTGAAAATGAAATACCAGTAAATAAGATAGACGAGATGGGCAAACGACACGTTTTTCTAATAACTTGTATTAGGATGGACTTCAAATAACGGGGTGACCGAGAAACAGTTTATGTTGTATGTACACATGTTTACGCAAAAGGGTAAATGATGTCTTAACAGGTCTACTTATTAAATATAATCATAAGGTAATCAAAAAAATTACAATGGCATTGTCTCATTGTGTTCTTAGTATTAAACCTTCAATATCGTTGCATATTATGTTAATGCCTTATCAAGAGGTTGAAGGACCCAAAGCACACTCCAGATACTAAGTTCAAGTAAGTTCAAGAGCACGCCTTTGGAGTATCGGGGCCTAAAGTTTGGAATAAACCACAACGTGAATAGAATTCTGATGGTGTCCGTAGGCGAGTGGTTACGATCCTTGGCTACGAAACTGGGGGTCGCAGGATCAAATCCCGACGTGCGCTTGTAAATTTTATTTGAGAAAATGATGTTATTTCACAATTTATTAATTTAAAATAATATTTAGTATATTTGCGGAACGTTCCAGAGTGGGAGACACGTCAGTATCGCGCTGGTGAAAGACCACCAGTCAGAATCGAAACGTTACTTGAAATGGCGTTAAATGATATTTGGTAACCAGATCTGAATAGGTATTTACTTCCACACCTTTATCTTCCTTATCTCCTTCCCCTCGCCAATACCTTCAGCCTCACAACATTCCCCAATTGGGGATGCCATAGTCTCACTGGCACCTGACGGTTGGGAGCAGTTGGGGCTCTTGTATGGTAATCACATTAAAAAAGAGCAAAACTTATCACATATCCATAAACAGATAAGTCTGTTGAAAAAATAATTCCGTGTTGCTTTTATTTTATTTTATTTTTTATTAATAAATTTTTTAATACGTACATTTCACACAAACAGGTTAAAAGGTTATAAACATTTTTTTTAATATATGTGTAATTTTTTTTTAATATTCAATTATATATATGTATATATCTGAACATACGTGTTATTTAAAAAATGTATCATATTAATTAGAGCGTGCAGAGAAGAGAACTTTTTTTTTTAATTTTTAGAAAATACCGAATACTAACCAAGATATAAGCCGTTGAAATGTTGACAATCTCCTTTGCCGATAAGCATGCGACGTCACGGTTCATAAAATTACTGGCGCGGCCATGGATATAATTGACGCGGCAGTATCCGTTACTGCCATTCGAATTGTTAATTGTATTGAATTGTGAATCGTGACGTTTTGGGTATAAATTTATCCCAAGATCGCTTTTAAAGCTCATAACTTGGTCATTTTTTGAGATATCGAAAAACTAATTTTACATATCATTATTATTATTTAAATAGATACATCTTTTGTAAATAAAAATTTGGAGACAACCTTATGGTCCAAATTTGAATAATCTACATTTTTTCAATCTTGGCAGTGTATCAATTGTTTTGTGTTTTATTGGTAGATCTCCATTTAATTTTTTTTTAAATAAAATTTGAAGTAAATCAAATTTAATACGCTATTATTACATTCTTCAAATATTTATAGTTTTTAATTATTTTTACATCTGTTTCGACGTTCAAATCCATTTTCAAAACGTGTTTAGGCCACGTTACGACAACTTACTCACATGCTTTTACTTACTCCCACCCAATTTTAATTTGAACGGTGTTTAAAATGATTTATTACCGGTAAAACCGACTTACTTTGAAAATAACTGTGATAATTAAGAATTCTGTTCAAAGCTGTATTCTTAATAGTTTTATAAAGACTTTAATGCTTATTATGCAAATGAATCTAATGTGTTTGGTAACCCGATGAATTATTTAACGAATTATATTGTTCGGGTTTCGTAAAACTAAAATACTTGCAGAACTTTATGGTTTATCTCTCTCAGTTATTTTGAAAGTTTGTACATTCCGCGACATAAATAATTTAAATATCTAATCCAGTTCATTTTATGAAGTTTCGTATGTTATACGTGTTTTTAGGCAATTTTAGTGTTTGTTTTAACCTTGAGACAACGTTTAGAAAAATGGCTTAGAACAGAAATAAAAATTCCAATGTTTTATCGTAATTTTGGTTTATTACAATTTTTTCTTAGACGTTAATACACGATTTGCACTTAATGGATATTAAAATATCACAAGCATTGAATTATTACGTAATAAAACTGTATCATGTTTTAAATTTAACCTCGTTTATATTATAAATCACCGGGTATATTTTTTTGTCATTATTACGAGCAATTAATGTAATGTTTTTCATCCAATCGAGGCCTTGCATCAAAGATATCAAACCCATTCCTAATCGGGGTCATAAAATATCCGTATTATTACCATTCATTTGGCGGTTAATCAGATCACGACGTGTGTGTACAAACAGTTTTGTTTTCGCACCCCTAGCCATTTCTCCTCCCCTGATGGAAATAAATCTCCCGGAGGGGTGAATAACGGAAATAATGTAAGCCACGTAAGGGGCACGTGTATCAGGTTATACAGTGTGCTCCAAGGCTGCAATGAAAGGGGTCTCATTGAGAAAACTCGTAAGTAGGCCTCGCTGTTATGAATGAATTTTTAAGCTCTCTAGATTAAGCGGCGAAACACTCATTAAATGCTTTTGATTTAGTAAGAACTTTAGAAGTACGCAAGTTTGAGCGGTTGGTTTAATTAGTGTATTTCATTCGCGTCCTTTATCCTTTTCATATTTTCTTAGGAATGTGTGGAAACCAATTTCTTCTACCTTTGTGCTTTAGTATCTATAAACGACTGTGCGCGATATATGATAAACGACGATTTATGACTAACTAATCATAACGCCGTTTCTCCTTAGGGGTAGGCAGAGAAAACTCGGTTTCGGTATGAATCCCTAGCTTCATTCACGTTCATACATCATCTCAACATATCATTCTGTTATTGTTAATGTAAGTATATTTTTATGTCAATCTATAAGTACTTTATATACGCTAAAATCCTTGAAATTAACATCAAACTAAGTCGGATCAATTAGGTAAAAATTGTGATATTCGTTTAAAAGTTTTTAGCGAAAATAAATAAGAACTTCTAACATAGAAATCGATAGAAAAATATACTCGTATTAGATATTTAGGTGGTATTAGAGATATATGTATTTCAACTTTTCTTGGAATTTAAACTTTTAGGCAGGGGCACTTTTAAAATCGTATTTTAATGCACCTGGCTGGAATTTGACGGCATTTCAAATCGAATATTTGTTTTGCCGTTGTTAAACGCCAAAATGTCGCACTTTTTTAATGAATCATGGAAGAAACATTAAATAAGCTGCTAAAAGAACGAAAAATTTATTTTGAATTTTTTATCAAATTACTATCATTTTGGGGGTAGAATCATTTGGAGAACAATTTTCTGTTTTATTTACTGATTTGGATGACGTATCTACCTTATATGTTTTTGAGCGCTAATGAATAAAAAAATGCTAAACAGTAATTGAAACAAAAATAAATAAACTTTAAAAAAAACAGAACAGCCGTTACCAATTTAATTGGTGCGAATACCTACCTTTCTCGAGGTCGTCAACTTTGATACTGAACTACGTGGTCCCACGTATTTTTGTCACCCCACTCTTGCACCATCTCACGTCTTGTTGAGTAACTTGACAATGCTGATCGCGCAAGAGACCTCTTTTTTTTGACAAGTGCAGCTAATTGTCCGTCCTTGTGCATGTCCGGGGATTAAAGATGCGATTACACCGTATATTGCGCAATAATTTACTTTAATTTTAACGGTATACAATAGTATGAAGGGCCGTTAAATACATAATGCTTAGTTATCCCCTTTTTTATTAAAGTTTTGTGGAATTCCATTTTTTAAGTCAAATTAGTAAATTTTTTATTATTTGACTTATTGTCAAACATTGGAAATAGTGCTCATAACACATCAAAGAAAAAGTCAATCGTTGAAGTTCCTTTACTTTTTATGACGTTAAGTTTTCAAAATAGATATTATAAACAATTTAAAATACAATTTTTTTTTAAAATACTATTACTAGTTATTTATCTACGTATATTACCGACATTGTCCAGATTTTTATTTTCGGAAAATTAACACTCGTATATTGATTTTTTTTTATTAAACATTTCTACGTGTTAAACTAAATGGTTTCTCGTCTGTTTTTTTTTTTAAATAAATAAACGAATCTTCCAATACCCATAACATAAATGACGTTGTGTAATGAAAATTGTTCTGCTGAACTATACGTTCAGAACAGAGATAAGTGTGTATATTTAATGATGCTAGAACACATCATCTCTTACATAGATTTTATACGTTACTACAAAAATGTTTTTTTTTTGTCGATGAAAGGTTGAATCGCAAATAGCAAAAAAATTGCGTCGCCACCAAATATATTTCAAACCGAAAAAACCATTCGGTTAATTTTGATTTCATCAATCTCAGTTGGGTAAAATAGGCCAAGCTTACAGATAACAAAGGCTCTATTCCGATATCCGGCCATTAGGCATTAACCTACATCAGTGTTCAAAACAATAACATCTTTCGTAAGGGAAACCCGCCCCTAGCTACGTGCAGCACACGTGATTGGAGACGTCTAATAAATGGAGATAAACATTGTGAAGGCTTTGCACGTACGAGCGGATACGGAAAGGATTCGATTATCAAATATTTCAGCAAACTGAAAGGCATTTTAGGGGCCATTTGGCATTCAGTCCAACACTCTCATTAAAACTAATGATAGAGTGTGATTCTATTTTAGAAACTGCGTATGGCGGAATTGTATTATCTTTTTAATATTGATTTCGACACTATTATACCTAATGTATGTTTTAATATTTTATAAATTGGAAAAAATGCCCAAAAACCTAAATTTAACTAAAAAAAAATGAAGAAAGGATATAGGAATATTAGAAGAAGTCTGGGACGCCCGACGAAGACGTGGCACAATCAAGTGAACCAAATACTTGAGTCAGGCCATGTCAAGAGTCAGAATGACAAACGAGTATGTATGTGACGATAAATGAATGTGAACGGAAAAAAAAGTGTGTGCCAAGACCTAGTTCTTTGGCGGTCCATCCTCTCTGCCAACCCCTACGGAGAAATGGCATAACAGTTAGTTATTATTGAACTCATATATATGTTAGGAAAATAATCTAATTATAAAAGTAATATTTTTAAATCCAAACAAACGATAAGGTAATAATTTTTTTACAGGTCGTAAACATAATATAGACAAAAATCGAGGGTTCTGCCATCATTTAAATGGTTCTAAATGGCAATGCCAAGAGGAGTCAATGGAAAATGAATATCAGTTGAAAAAAGCGCAGTGATCCGAGTGCATAATTTTTAAATTATACAAACGCTGTTCAGAAATTAGCTATATTTTCCAAGAAGAGAAGATGATTCTGCATCTAATTCTGAGACATTTTTTTGTAAAAATCGTTTTTTTTATTATTTATCGCTTTGCAAGGGATGAATTACATGGAAAGGCGATTTTTCGGTATTTCTGAAATTTATATATAAAAATAACCAATTATTAGACGATAAATAAAAATTAAATTCACAGATCAAAAATATAAATTAAAAATCGAGTTTTGGACGTTGATGTTCATTTACAACAAACTGTAAAACTAGAATGTGAAATATAATCTCAAATCTATTATGTAGGTACAAGGTTATAAATGTTTCAAAATAGATACAAATCTACAAAAAATATTGTTTAAATAGATACGCAATAAACAGATATAATAAGTACCAGCCATAAATTGTTATAAGTTGAACACGAGCTTCCTCGCTCGAAAGTTTGCTAAACAGTCCTGAAAATTTAACATATGTAGTAAATTTCTTCCCGCGTACCTCTAAATATTGTTTTTTTTTTCATTAAAAATACGTTAAAACAATTAATAAATAAATTAATAAAATACTAGTGATCGGAATAATACTTCTAGGGGGATTTTTGACAACAAACTTCAAAGACAAAGTAGGTAACTTGGTGTTTCATTTGATTAATTTCTAGATTTTTTTCTCTAATTGAAATGTGTATCTATGTGGCTTACTTAAGCAGGCCATTTTTAAAAGTGTAGCTAATATTTGCGTGGAAAAAACTTTTTTTCTTCATATCCAAATATTATACTGGAAAAGAGGGAAATTACATAGTTGAATGTCGTTGTCTCGTACGGCTTCCTCCATTTCTTTCCATCGGCAAGGATATGAAATAGTGAAGAACGATAAAAGCGAGTGACAGGAAATTTTCTATAGTTTTTTGTCACTGTGTCTATCAACGTACCGAATGAATTAGACTACACTTTTGTAGTGTATGGAAGAGACCAAAAACTTAATAATGTGGATAACGTCTGTAAGATTTTTTTTCGTGGCCAGATAAATTATTTCTTTAATACATCACTAAAACTACTTGGCTTCAATAATAGAAATTTCTGTGACTTGAAGAATATAAAAACTCTTTACTGCTCACTAGTTCGCCTTATCTTGAATACACCAGTATCATTTGGAAAGAGAGCATGGTCGAGAAAGAGGCGATTACTCCTATGATGAAATTGAGCGAACCATAAATATTTCTTCATTAGGAAAGCGTAGGAAAGAATTTGATCTCCTTTGCATTATCAAAATAATTAATTGTATTATTGACTCACTTTCTTTGTTTCCATCCAGTTCAACTTTCATCATCGTGGATTCTTATTGTTTTTCCTTAATCAACATTCTATTAATTATGAGTACCATTTTCCACTGTCCAAAATGTCGAGACTTGTTAAATCAAGTCAGGACCGTGGAATTTTTGGTACCAGTCCAAATGATTGTCAGGTTTTACGAAATTAGAACTCAAAGATTACCATTTAGTATATCCAAAATCATGGACTCTACCAAAACTTCGTCCAGGCTTTGTCTTGAATATTCTCTCAAATGTATAATTATGTCATCACTTTTTGTATTATGTACTCCTGTTATTTTTCTGTAGTTTTTGCGTATTTCATTTCGTGTTGTTGATGTATTCTGTGGAAAATTTGTATAAAATAAAAATAAAAAACTTTCTAAGTATTTCTAAGATGATCGTAACAGGATGAAACTTACAGAAATAGATTCAACCATTCAAAATATGATTTCAATTTAAAGCATTTTTTAAAACGGATAATTTTTTTTTGTGAAATTAATGAAGCCGCCTGAAAAACATTACATACTCTGAAATGAAATAAAAAAGGTTTACTTTACGGTTGAATAATGTTTTCGTTGAAAATCTCCTCTAGGTTGTTTGTTCGGAGCAAAACGGTGCGGGGATTAAAAAAACGTGTCGGAGTTATTGCTTTTCTGAACTGAGTTATTAATTGTAAAGGTTGTGTCAGGGGCCCTAAAGGTTGTATGTGAACCCCTTATCTGCACGCTTTTCGGTGCAGGATATATTATAATGGTTTTACTGGGCTTAAGAAAGGAATAAATATTGTGGAAAGATCTATGGGACACATGGGTTTTTCCACGATTATTTTTTGTAACAACCCTATGACACTCCAGAAATTTTGGTGTGAATTCTTATTATGTCGTGGATCTGCAATAATTGTGCTTATTACTTAATAAATAATGCCAGAATACAATAAGCGGCTAATATATACAATAATATCAGTTTATATAAAAGCAGATGGCACGCGGCGACGAAATATTGAAACTTCACATTTAATTTTGACGAATTTTGAGCAAAATCGGGTATTTTCACTGTTTTTTTCATTTATTTTTTTTAATATCCTGTCGAAAAAAATTACAATAATGACAGAATTTTTATTCTATTTTTGCACTGATTGAAAAAAAATTATGATGTTTGATTTTCCATTTTTGATCTTCCGCCGAAACGATATTCGACAATCGTTCATTTATAATCGTGAATATAGCTTGTTGACATCACGCCGACAAACGTCCGCGTCAGCCATCTTACCAACCAGTAGAGAATGTGAATTATCGATAAATATATCAAAATTGTATATCTTTAGTACGGTGATCAGAATCGTAAAAATAAACTATAGATCTTTCAACCATGTTTAACGGTTATACGGTGAAAATATATCATTAAACAGAACCTAGCTTAATAAAGTTTTCATTTTAACACTTGGATGTTCTTCTTTCGGAGGTGGGTTATCATCATGGCACCACTTACCACTTACCAGTAATGGATCTTCATCTGGATCATTGGTTAGAATTCTTGTGTTTATCGCTCCTCGTGTTTTTTCTTTGTACGAGTAACATTGTTATCTGGGGGCCTGTAGTCTGTATCTTTTGCGTCAGCTAACGCAAGATAAATCAGCGATAAAGCACACATTTTGACAGTTTTCATAAACCCAGCGCAGTCTCTTGCGTTTTCGTTACGAATTTATCTCTTAACGTAAACCTAAATTTTCAAAATGAGTTGTTTAAAGCCGATTTAACTTGCGTTTGCTAACGCAAAAGTTACAGACTTGAGCCCCTGGTAAGATTTCACAGTTTTTTACAATTCGTTGAAAAACTCGAATTAAATCCTTTCTTGAAATGTTTTCACAGTTTATTTGAGAAACAGTGTTGATTAAAAATTATATTATAAATAAACCACCTGAATTTCTTTCTAAATTTATCGCACCAAGGAACACTTTAAGTAAAGACTTTTATTATTCATCACCGTTGTGTTATGCTCCGAAGGCATTCAAAATCTCGCTACCACTTGGGGAAATCGTTAAAAACGTAATTTGGTTCGACAGACCCACTGATCCCTATAATTGGAACTTCGTTTGCAAATTGAGAACTGAAAATCGGGCCACGCGTGGGCGAGCCTCTACACACCGCTGGCGACGGTTTTCCGTGGAAAATCCAAAGCGACTTTTCCGGAAATCAACACTTGTGAAAATGATACATGAAACGTTGTTGAGATTAATCCGGTGGAATGCTTCTTAATAAATACTACGCTCGTGGTTCATTCGGGCATCTATGATTAATCACCCTTATTTTATGTGTTCGTGCAATGAATTTTGAATAAAATTAACAATATTTGTTTGGTAACATAATATATGCCTATTTCGTCACGCTTTTTCACCATAGACACAACTTGTAATCTACCGTTTAAAGTAATATCGAATCCCGAATAAATATAGATGTAAAATCTTAATTTAATATTTGTTATTAAAATATATGTGGTGAACATTTAATAGATAATCAATTTGTGATAAAATTAATGTATATATATAAGCCGTACCCCTCCATGGTTGAGGGGTAAGGCTCTAGACTACGAATCCGAAGGTTGCGGATTCAAATCCCGGCGTGCGGAAGTAAATTTTATTTAATTAATTTGTGCTGTTTCACAATTAATTCATTTAAAAAGAATGTGTTGTATATTTGCCCACGTTCCAGAGTGAAAGTTACTTTCGGTATCGCCCTGGTGAAAGATCACCATTCAGAAAAGAAACGTTGCTTGAAATGGCTTTTAGCCGTGTTTGGTGACCAGATCTGAATGGCCAGGTATTTCCCCACCTTCCTCCTCCCCTTCTCCTTTCCCTCCCCAATACCTTTAGCCTCACAACATTCCCCGACTATGGATGCCATAGTCTCACTGTCTCCAGACGGTTGGGAGCAGTTGGGACTCTTGTATGGTATTCATAAAAAAAAAGTTTTTTTTTACATTTTGAAGAATAATGTGACAAACTACTGATCTACCAAAATTACTTATTATCAAATCAATGATGAAATTTTAGCAATTGTCTTCTTTACTAGCGAGCAAATGCTTATAAAAGTACCTTTTTCAAATTCTAAGAATCTATTGAAGATTTTGGTATAAATTGCATTAGATTCGGAAATGCATCTCTACTACCACGTAACACAAATATATTTTAACAAATGTCCTCATTTAAATACACTATTATGGTTACGCTCAAAAATGGCACTAAACATCACTTTGCAGATTTCTAACTCAAGCAATAACACAAATAATTTTTCTGTAAATTCTCCACGGGTAGTTTGAAAAATGTATAGGGTTTCAAAAGACAAAATTCCTGAATTTCTAATCTTTAAATAATATGGAATACATCCCAAAATGGCTGATAATACGAGCAGTTTGAAAACCAGTGACAACAATTTTGAACGTTTTACCTAAAATTCCAGTACATATTTCATATAGAATTTAAAAGATTACGGTTTAAAGATAATTGTCTTTTGAAATCTGTAGAGAATTTATTGATAAATGATTCGTAGTATTTCTTATGTTAGCAACCCGTAAAGTATGTATTTTTGGTTGCTGACCCTTAATTTACCCTAAATATGTACCTATTGATCATATAATAAAAAAAAATATTACATCAATCGATCACTCTTGTTGAACAGCGGAATAAACCGGTTTAATATTAATTTACTAATCAGTTGCAAGTTAATTTTTTCAATTTTGTATCTCGAGTCTTAGATATATAGTAAAACTTTTACAAGAATTTGATCGCTACTAATAATAACGGCTAAAATCAACTGTATAAGACGTCATCATTTCCTTCCAACTCCTGCAATGATAACGATTTGTCATAATTGAAAAGAATCTGGTATTTTTTCTTGTGGAGTGACCTTTACGCAGATAAATTAATATCGGGAAAAATCTCTCTGATCCATTTAAAATCATTGGTAACGTCTGTTATTCTATGGTCCTCAATTCAATTATTAAAATGCATTTTTCTTTGATAGTTTTATTTGTCTTATCTGTGTTTCTGTGTCACTACATTTTACTGAGTATATTGAAGTCGTTTGCATTTCGTAAGTTATCTCCGATAACGCTATGACTAGTAACAAGTATATACCATTATTTAATTAGGTTTACTGCGACGCAAGAAAAATCTCATGACGCATTATAATTCCACCAATCTACCAACTTTATTTGCGAAATATCAATTTTCTTCGTCATTCCAAAAAATTTCTACCACTCCCTTCTGCGTCATGTATTCTCCGTGCATTCGTTTCACATATTCACACCATCTAAGGGTTCTTTTCTAATCTTGTTCACTTCACTTTCTTCCGTCTTTCTTTTCGGCTATACACATTTCTAGCACGATCGAACATGGTTCTACCACACATAAATCCCATAATATTATGTCCTCGAACCAATGGATGAATAAGATCAAATTAATATAGCATTGGTTTCACGAATTCGCCTTATGAGATGAAAGGATGGAATTTCAAGGAATTATATTTTATGCGCGGTCATGCTACGTAAGACATCGTTAAATTGGGAAAATGCAGTGGAAAGAATTCAATTTTGAATACGAGCATTGCTTTGCCAACGTAGAGAAAATATAAAATGATATTGAACGTATGTTATGCATTTTTTTATGCCTTTTGGAAGTTTGATATTACGTAAATTAAATTACACTCGCAAGTAAAATATCTAGGGAATGTTAGAAGTTTTGAATCATTCGTAAAATTCTTATCGAATCTATTTTATTCATTTTATTGTAATAATTTATCGACGTTTACAAACCACATTTAAATATTTAATCATTGATGAAGATAGTATTTACAAATCTATATGAAATACGAAACAAAAAAACATCATTGGGATTTGTTAACATCATCTTCTGCAATGATTAAATATTACAATGAGGTTTATAAGATTCAATAAATTATTCGACTAAATTGAAAACTCATAATAAATTTATAGAAAAGTCAATGGAAATCAGATTAGTATATCCGAGACACTGTCTGGGTAACAAATATATCCGGGCAGAATTTACCAATAATTATAAAAGATAGGCCCATAAAGAAATGTGTTAATTAAAACCAAACATGAGATCGACAAAAAAGACAAAATAATAGGTTCTCAGTAGACGCCCGTCACAGTAAGACTAGAGGATCTGAGTTCGAGTCCCAGTTGAGACCGTTACTGTTTTATTTTCTTTGCGATTTATCAATTTCACATCTTATTGAGATTTGTTAGTATAGTCTTCTTCGATTTTTCACTTTTATTTTATTTTATTATATTAAAAACATAAGTCATAATATATATTGCATATCTTAATAAAAGCTTCTGTACAGTGTAAGTGTACGGACACGATTTTTTTTTAAATTACATAAATTATTTTCCAACTTCTCAATGTTTGTACAGGAAATCGTAATGTGTATGAAGAAAGGGTAAAAAAACTTATATTTTCAAATACGTGCTGATTAAGTCGTTGATCTAGACTTCGCGCATTAAAGTCTATCCTTACGATTCTATTTCGTATTTTCTTATGTTATTTCCATATAAAAATCTAGCTAAATACTAAATCTCATACTTTTATTGTGTTTCGTAATTAACGCGAATTTTGCCACTTTCACAGAGGTACCGCGAGATTCGAAAATTTCAGGTAAATGACGGGAATTTTCTTAATTTTTACCAGATATTCTGGTATTTTAAAATAAGAAACTAATATTATACGTTCTAAATATTACTTTGTGGTTTTGACAAGTTTGAATAGCCAAAAAAATGGAACACAGCTAACTTCTAAATGTCTAAAACGCCGCGTACTGATTTTTTTTCGATTAAAAAAACATGAAAATTAAAAATAAATAATAATCAAAAACAAAGAAAAAAATTACATTTCGCTTTTGCTGAAAAATAACACCACTTTTCCCAAAAATAACGCGACATTCATCACAAATAACCCGATTTTTGCCAAAAATAACGCGACATTATAAGGTCATTAGTAACCGACTCATCTTCACCATAAACTAAAAATTAAGTTTATTTGTGTCACTAAAACTCTGGCATCGTGAAATTTGTATATATTTATTTTTTTATCTCCAATGTCCGCTCTGACGCTCATAACGTCATCTATGATGATTTATAATATGATTTATAATATAGAAAAATTGAACATGAAACCAAATCGTTAAGTGCCTTTTTTCACGTGTAAAAGTACGTCTAACAAAATGGAGGAGATAATTTATTAATCCAAATAATGAAAATTCCTATTTTTTAATTAATTTTCCGAAAATTGACAGTTTATAATTTTATTCATCTATGGAATAATATACCAAAAATAAAGCCAATTTTAAAATTGTTTCTTGTAGCTTTACTTGATAAAACGAGATATTAATTTTTTTTTTAACCACATTAATAAATTTATAACAAATAAAACAAAAAATCGCTTGTCGCAAGTATAAGGAAATATTGTATTGTGGGGTTGTTGTTCAGGTGGTAATTTAAGATGCCCACGCAAGTTATCTCATACATATCATAATAATAGGTATACCTAAAATAAATTAAATTCATAACAAAATCGTATTAAACAATTACAAAAAATCACTCATAACAAGTCAGAGAAACATTTTTTTATGGAGTGCTCATGTTTATTCAGCGCGCAATTGAAGTTCTCCATATTTGGTATCATATTGTTGAAATGATTGAATAGAATATGGCAATAGAATGGAAGCAAGAATATTGTTTACAATAATTTGTTTTACACATTGCAATAGAATAGAAGCAATAATATTGTTCACAATAATTTTATTTTTACATATTGCAATAGAATAGAAGCAAGAATATTGTTCACAATAATTTGTTTTGCAATAGAATAGAAGCAAAAATATTGTTCACAATAATTTGTTTTACATGTTGCAATAGAATAGAAGCAAGAATATTGTTCACAATAATTTCTTTTACATATATTGCAATAGAGTAGAAGCAAGCATATTGTCTACAATAATTTATTTTACATATTGCAATAGAATAGAAACAAGAATATTGTTTACAATAATTTGTTTTACATATTGCAATAGAATAGAAACAAGAATATTGTTTACAATAATTTGTTTTACATGCCTTCGTACACTCAATGAATCTATTTTAAAGTACGAAGTTGCCTCCGCATAGTTATTAAATCATACAAATGACCTGTAACAAAGATGTTTTAAGAATTTTTTTGTAAAACATACGTAGGATGGTCAAATAAAGGTCATTTTAAGTATATGTAAATTTAAAAAAAAAAACATAATCCATTAAATATTTTTATCGTTAAAGACATTGTGTTTATCGTATTGCCCAATGACTCTGTTTTCAAAACATAATATTATTTCGTCCACTGTGTACATTTGTTACTTAATTGCTTCCTTTGCTTTATAGTGGATAAAAAACTAGAAATTGTTACATAGTAAATGTAAGTGAAATACAAAAAATATTATTATTATTTCAATATAAAAAAATAGCCCCCCTCCGCCTTCAAATCAATCACTTATCCAATCACGTTGCATTAAAAAGTCAGAATAATACAATTTCGTTTGATACGTTTTCGTAAAGTTTCCTTTGGGAAACAAATTTCTCTTCAAAAAGAAGGAATCCAACTTTAGTCGAATGTTCATATTTGTTCTCAACCCCCTGAAACTTAAACTCCGGGGTGAAGCGTGCCCCTATTATTTAAAACTCCCCCGAAGGAGTCTGGCAGACAACGATATCTGGACCAGCCGGCGAAACGATACTTGGGAAATCTATATTTTCAATTGAAATATATTGATATTTTCTTAAATTATGTAAGGCGATAGCCAACTCGAAAAAAAATGGTGCAAATTAATAAGAACTTTGTGATGCAATAATACAATATAAATCATCATTATTTGATTTCAAAAAATATTATATAAACCAATTACACATAACATATTTCCAGGGATTACCTGTTCAGTGATTTACTCGTATATAAATATGCCTCGTTTCGGCACAACCATGTCTTTATCGGGGAAGTTGTCATATGCATAGTAATTTATTTGGTTTTTGACTGACCCTGAAACAGAACTGTTGTGCCGACGCCGATTGCACGCCAATTAGCGATGTATGTGGAGGAACCCGAAAGAAACCAGGGGCGCTATTCCCGTTCTTTTTAAGGAAAATTCATAAACTTTTTCCTTGGGGTTAAAGCCTTCTTACTTAACTGCGGTTCCGATTCTCTCGGATGACAGCTGTCAGTTGAATTCAGCGAGCGACATTCATCAAAAATGTCAATATTAGCGATGTTTTAACAAGAGGAAAACTCAGCGTTAAGTACTTTACCGATTACGTTATTATTTACTTTAAACATAATTAGCTAGTAAACATTATTAAACATTATATTGATGTTGACATCTTTGACAATTCACGTCAAGCGCAAATTCAAATGTCACTTTTAGAACTAGAGACAAAAAAAGGTCATTAATATCTAATGAGATAGGTACCTTTTTATAAAACGTGATTCTTCGTTAAAAGTCTTACTTATGGTTTTTAAAAATAAAATAAAAATGTATTAAAATGAATTATAATATAATTAATTGTTTTTTTTTTTATTTTAGTTCAAAATCTTGTGTCAAAATGTCACTTGAAGATATTTCATCAATTTGTGTTTTCAAATAATCTCTTGGCAACATATTTAGAATCTTTTTATTATGTCTCACGGGAATTCCTCAGTTAATCGAGAAGTCTTTAACCCTAAGGAAAAACGTAAGGAATCTTCCTTAAAAAGAACGGGAATAGCGCCCCTGATTTGACGAACAAAAATCAATGGTTTTTTTCGTGTTTAACATTCGGTCTCTTTTGAAGTATATAGGTACGCACACATATTTTCCACCGCTTAAATGCAGTCTGCTTGACAGAATATCGTAGACATTTATTCAAACTATAAATGTTAATTGCTATGGCAACACTAAGGTTTTTAACGTTTTAAGTTCCTCATAAAACGCACTGCGCATACGACTGTTTCATACAAAACATAATTTTCGATTTAAGGTCAAAATACTCACCTAAACCTAATGAATTTTTTTTATGTAAATATCTGGTACGGATTAGAAGTAATTTATTTATTTTTGTTTTACGTTATGCCATTGAAGATTTGTGATTTAAAAAAAAGTTTTACCCCATTTACTTTGAAAATATAATGAAATATAAAATTAAAAATTAAAAAAAATTATTAAAATAAGTATTATGGTGGACTTAATTAAAAACGACCAATTTACGTTGGAACACAAATTTTCTGTAAACGAGTATAATTTAAAATGTCGACCCGAAAAACGTTATTATGTTTTATTTTTTATCATATTTACATGACAAATACGATAATTTTTTTTAAAATATACAATAAACCCGCAAATAATTTTCTAAATTGCCTCTAAAATTATGAAAACTGATTTTTTTTTATGATATATACTTCATAATTCAAAACCAAAATAAATTAAATACTCCTCATCCGTACTAGATATTTACTAAACCTTTAATGAAAAAAACATATCATTCAGTTTGCGTGGGTATTTTGTCCTCAAATCCATAATTAAGTTATATATGAAATAGCTCTTAACCGGTGCTCCGCGAAACACTGGTGCTCCACGAGCTTGTTGCAAGTGATCAAATGATGAAAGCCGTAATTAATGATGGATTAAATCTAATGCTAGATTATTCAAATCGATTTGAAATCCTTTTGCCAGGATTGATACATCGAGATGTTAATTTTCGTGCCAAGGAGATGAAAATTTGGTCACCTTGTCAACGGATCGTACCCTCTGAATAAAATTCTCTGAAATAACTTTTGAGGAATTTTGGAAAGCTTGTAAACAAGAGCACTGAAAATCTTGTTGCTGTTTTCAACTTCACATTTGTGTTAGCTCGATTTCTCAACAATAACCAATATAAAAAAAATAAAAAAAAAACAGAGAAACGCGAAAGACTCACCAATTTATATGAAGAATTAAGAGGAGCTATATTAAATATTAGACCCGATATAGCTGGAATCTGCAAAAAACGACAAGCTCGCCTATCAAATTTAATGATTTTCGCGTCAAATAAATTTCATTGGAGTATGTATCATTTTATTTGCTGTTTTTTTTTTTTTACTTTTATGTAATATGTTGAATTTTATGATAAAAATATATTAGACTATTTCCAAACTTTATGCATGAATTGGTGAAACTAAAAATTGAACTCCCTACCAGTATTCCCTGCCCTCTAAGTTTCAACTCCCCAAATTAACAATTTATGAGCAAAATACATTTATAAAAATGGCATTAAAATTTAAGTCATTTGGGATTAAAAACATATTAATTTACACTGTTACCTATCTGCTTCAATTTTATTTGCCCAAATATTGTATGTTGTTTAAAAGTATCAAATTTTAAGAACAATCTGTACAATTAAAATCTAACTGATTAAACATGGTCAAGATCGCACTTAATGGGTGAAAGCCATAATATAACCAAAAAAAAACTCTTGGATTTCGGTGCTCCACAAATTTTTCTTACGATAAAAAGTGCTTCCTGACTACAAAAAGGTTAAGAACCACTGCGCTATACTCTCACAATTTCCAAGACGGCTTTACGGGGTGTTAGGTGTCCAATGGCTATGATACGGTAAGCCGCTGTCGTTCACGGGTTCCTGTTGCCGCGGACGGTAAATTAAAAACTTCTTCATACAAACCCATACATTTTGCTTCACTGTCATACCATCACGGTAAGTCGCGCTGTCGCCATGTCGCTGCCGTGCAAATTAAAAAAGCACCCAATAGCGTTTTAAAAAAATATCGGAGCTTTTTGGTAAAGAGTTGCTAAAACCGAAAAAAAAAACAATAATTTAGTTACAGTCATCTATATCTGTATCTACGAGTATATAATGAATAAATACATATTTCCACTGCTATATAAGCAGTTATCTATATGCACATTCTCTATGCGCAGTTGTCTGGTGACCATAATCTCCAAACATCGATATGTAGGTATACTTAACTGTACCTCCCATATTGAATCACCCCTGTCTGCCCCGATCGAGCCGAGGCGCGCCCGGCTACCTACCAACTCGTACCTCCGGAAATACTTTTATTGAATACCTAAGTTCGGGAATTTTCCACCCCCACTTGTGGCGCTGAAGTATGTACGTAACGAGAGCCTTAAAAATTCCTACGTCGACCGAATTTAATTTAAAATATTCAATTCGAATGAACGTCCATTTGTCAGAAGTTTTCGGAAATTATTTTTGGTCATTATATTGTCACGTTTTTGTACTTAAAGTTCCACTATTGTTAAAAGACTTTTTTTTAATTTAAATACGAGTTTTTAATTTAATAATTTAATTAACTTTCAAAATCTTAAAGCTTATGATGCTAAATAATATGATGAAAAATTAATAACATTTTGAAATAAATAAAACCATACATAAACCCCCCAGGAATTCAGTAAAGAGTCCGTCCAGCAAGCGGGAGGTTACGATTTCGATTCTTGGTTGCAGTAAAAAAAATCCCTTGATTTTTCATATCTTTTATTCACATCGTTTCAATAACTAATGCTTCCTACTTATTGTCTTTTATTATTAAAAATGATAAAAAAAACATATTTCGAAAGACCCCATCTAAGTACAATAGAAATGTTGATACTTCATGGATCGATCGATATATGAATGGTGCTAAATGTGTGGAAATTTTTAAGAAGAAATAAAAATATTAGATTTGCAAAAAAAGCTATAATGATAACCCAGATTTTATTTAACATGTCTTAATTATGGATTTAAGGCCAAAATACTCACCTAAACCCATTCATTTTTTTTCATCAAAAAATATAGGAAATATCTAGTACGGATTAGAAGCAATTTATTTATTTTTGTTTAATATTATTAAATATTGGCCATTAAAGGAATTGATTTTTCGCGATTTTCGAGGAACTTTTAACAATTATTTGAAGGCTAACGGCGATTAAAAAAAATTATCCCATCTACTTTGAAAATATAACTTTTTTTTTATTTTTGTAAATATATTAAAATAAGCATTCTTGTGGACTTTCAATTAAATTAAAAACGACCAATTTACATTGGAACACAAATTTTCCATACATAGTTTAAAATATCGACCCGAAAAAACCTTTTTTATTAAATGTTTTATTTTTATTTGCGTAATCACATTTAAATAGTAAAATTATGAAAAATATTTTTTTTTTTATGGAATATACTTCATAATTTAAAACAAAAATAAATAAAATACTTCTCATACGTACTAGATATTTAAAAAAACGTATTCAGTTTGGATGGGTATTTTGGCCTCGAATCCAAAATTAAGTTTTCTATGAAACAGGCAGCGCAGCCGTTCCTCTTAAGAGGATATCCAAATACCCACCCAAACTGAAATATCTTTTCTTAAGTTAGACGTATGGTAAATATCAAATACGGATTAGAATAAATTTATTTATTTTTGTTTTAAAATATGAAATATGGGCCATTAAAGTAATCAATTTTTCCTGATTTTAGAGAAAACTTTGGCAATTATTTGATGGTGTACTGTTTTTTTTTTTTAACTATCCTATTTTCCATGTAAAAATGATTTCAAGAAATAAAATAAAA
>JAHDVE020008311.1:0-20000 GCA_022606495.2 Halesus radiatus
TTTGGTATTATCTGAAAATATTATTTTTTATTAGTTTTAGTAGTCAGTACATCAAAAATTGTCGATGTATTAAAGCTAAATAAATGTTGCACCTAATATTTTTTTTATGGTAGTGTCAATAAATAGAATGTAAAGTAGTAACACAAAACTGCTTTATATAAATGCTCTGTTATTATTATTATCATTATTATAAGGCGGCTAATGAATGTGTTTATATTTTGATATACTTACAACATCTCTTTCTGAATTTAATGTAAGCGCCTGTTCTGACAAAGGCGGTTAGGTTCCATTTGAGGAGTTTGGAATTATCTGAAAATATTACCCTTATTAGTTTTGGCACAGATTACAAAAATAAATAATAATGAATGTATTAAAGATAAATAAAGTTTACACCTAAAATTCATAAATACCTTTTTTATAGCCAAGGGTTCTATTGAATTACATAGAGGCACCGCGAAATCCAGACCTTTGGAAGCGATGTGTCGAAGTTCTCAATTAAAAAATGAGCTGAGCAAATTGTACTGTGGTATTTTGGAATCCAATTTACTCTTCTCGTTGCATGGATCCATTTTTGAAGTCTTGCTTCCTCCTTTGGAAATCTATAAATAGTTATATGTATAAAAACAACCCAACTTTAGCACAGCCCTGATTTTTTCATGGTGGAAATACAAGGAATTCACAAAATACACTCTGTCACCATCTGTTTACCAACATTTAGCAATGCTAACATGAGAGCGAAAGAGACAAAGCTACTTTGAGATGCCCAAATGAAATTGATAATTTGTATTCTCATAATTACGCAAAATTATTGTAAATGTAATATATTGAAAATGCATTAAAACTCAATTAAAACGGATGTTTATTACAATAATACAAATAGTGCAAGGGTTGTTTAAATATTGGCGAAGGCTCCGAGTTCGTTTATAGAGTAGATTATTAAATATTTGAGATCAAAGTGAAAAATACAAATTCATTGATAAATACCTGTGAAAACTGTTTTTTTTTTGTCCTTTAGTACTTCAGTTGAAGTACCCAATAACTGCACATATGGCCATAGCTTTTTTTCGCTCAATTTCACTCAATTCACGAAATTATTTCACTTTTATCGAACTCCGAATGTCAATTTGTTTGACAGATAGCATCGAAGTGAAGTTCGTGCGTTTTCAGAAATTGGCTTCAAGACTTTAAGACCCTCCCACAAATGAATGTTTTGAACAAAAATTGTTTGTCTCTCTTTCTCATATGTTTATAAAACCGAGCACAAAGAGAGAGAGCTATTTTTGCGAGTATTTCAACCATTCGTATTATTATTAGGGAAGATTAGAAAGGTCTCTTGGTATATTATTACTCTAAGCGTGAACCCCGTACCAATTTCTAATAATACTTGTGCGCCGATGTTTACTTCGAAATCTATTTTATTTTTTTATTTATTTAATTGTTGTATTATTTAAAAAGTGACTAATTCGATTTTTAAAATATCTTGTTTTGTGTGTTTACGTAAGAATTTCAACCTTCAAAATGTCGAAACGTGGCCTTTCTGATATTGAAATATATGAAACAATTTTAGATTCGGATAGTGATTTTGAAATAAGTGATGACGACACAGATATTGTTTTTGATGAGCAATATGAAAGTGATGCCTCAATGCCGTCCGTTCAGCCATCAACTTCTTCTGCTGAACCTTTGACTTTGCCATCTCAACCCAGTACTTCATCAGAACAGCCATCAAATATTATTCCTGAAGAAATATTTAACAATTGGAGTACAGGTCCTTTTATACCAATTGTTTATGAATTTGATGACTTCTCGTCTGGAGTTAACCCGTCTACATTACTTTCAGATAATTCAGAAGAACTTGCATATTTTGAGTATTTTTTAAATAATGAGATAATGGAGAAAATTGTTGAGGAGACTAACAAATTTTATCTGGCTATTCTCCAAAGGGGACAACCATCCGAAAATTCTCGCCTCAACAGATGGGTGGTGACATCGATTAAAGAAATGTATATTTACTTTGCTTTGACAATGTTAATGACCAGAAATCGTCATCTGACAATAGAAGAGTATTGGTCTACCGATCCCTTGATATCGAATAACATATTTGGGAAAACCATGCTATACCAGACGTGACTATCAAAGTTTGTAATACCCTCCATTTGCATAACATCAACCAGTACATAACTCAGTAGGTGGTACGACTAGATACGAAATCAACTACTGAGTTCGTGCAGTTTCGAACGAGAGACGACTCGATACGTTCTCGATCGAGCTGGCATGTAGTACTGGTCAGGCTCATAACAGACGACCTGACCACAAACGAGAGAGAGAGAGAGAAGCGACTAGATACGCGGCTCTGTCTTGTTTGTTTGTCTGCACAAATAATTAATTGTGCAACGCCCGACTTTAATTTTAACCTGATAGAAGCGACTAGATACGCATCCCTATCTTGTTATGTTTGCACAAAAAGAGGATTTGTGCAAACGCCCCAGTTCAGTACATATTGGCTTTCGACAAGCGTAGTTCCGGGGTTTTCGAAGAAGTGATGATGACAGTGCACGTCATCGTTTTCTTTTTCCTACGCCCCTGAACCTCGTTTTCGTCCCGAGACGCTACTGGGTGCTAACGGGACATTTCTCCGACCCCCGCCACCCCTACGGTCGCTCCCGGCGACGGTCCCGAAACAGAGCGAGCTCTCATTGGTCGAGCCCCTCTGATCCACAAAAAACCTTTCAAAATTATTGTTCTACCAAAATTGTCTGTCTTTGTGAGCGATTCCTGCGGCCGCGGTGACTGATCTAAATAAACGATCTTTTCTGATCTGTTCATTAGCGCCCGCGTAATCGAGTAAACTTACTTATTTTATGTTTGTACAATGCATTTTTTTGTAATCTGACGGCAAAGTATTACCTGTCCTACTTTGACCCCCATGACATACTTGGTAATAATTTTGGTTGCTTTAATAAAAAATAGGTGAAGATTGCAATAGGCTCAATTCAAGCAGAAGGTCGTGATTGACATCCTAATTTTTTGATCAAGTCGATCCAAGATTGACAGAGTTTACGGCAGCTCGCGAAATATTCACGAGTTCAAACTGCCCGATTCGCCGCACGGTATCGCACCGAAGTACTTGAACGACGAGTGCATTTCTAAAATCCAGAGTATTCTCACGGATTCAACACGCCTTCTACCTACTTCGCCTGCATCTTCACCCGGCCTGAAAACCGACCGTGACTTTCTCTTCACCCTCACCACCTCCTTGCAAGAAATCGTTTGCCTTTTTCAAGGCATTTCTCCCTTCCTTCCTTCCTACCCTGCTCTGAAGCGTCGAAGTGGCCAGCCTGATCTTCTTCTTCTAAAACGTGCGCAAGAGTTTACAGATCTTGTACCGTACATGGTCCTTCTTGAGCCAGGATCTACTTCACGCCTTCACGACTACTAGTGACGTCTTCTCGCCTTCACGCCTTCAGTGACGTCTGCACGCCTTCACGCCTTCAGTGACGTCTGCACGCCTTCTCGCCTTCAGTGACGTCTGCACGCCTTCTCGCCTTCAGTGACGTCTGCACGCCTTCTCGCCTTCAGTGACGTCTGCACGCCTTCTCGCCTTCAGTGACGTCTGCACGCCTTCTCGACTCCAGTGACGTCTGCACGCCTTCTCGACTACAAGCGACGTCTGTACGTCTTCGTGCCTTGTACGTGCCGAGATGCCTGCACGTCGCAGCCGTCGAGGGGCCTCGAGCTCGGAGTCTCAGCCCGAGTCCACCGCTGTGCCCGCTGCTGTGCTCGCCGCCGCGCCCGCCGCTGCGATCGCCGCCGCGCCGCCTGCCGCCGCGTGGCCTGCCGCCACGTGGCTTGCCGCCGGGCCGTCTGCCGCTGCCCCACCCCCTCCTGCGCCCGCCCCTGCGCCCGACGCTGCTCCCGCCGGTGCGCTCGGCGCTGCGCTCGGCCCTGCGCCCGGCGCTGCGCTCGGCCCTGCGCTCGGACCTGCGCTCGGACCTGCGCTCGGACCTGCGCTCGGACCTGCGCCCGGCGCTGCGCTCGGACCTGCGCTCGGACCTGCGCTCGGACCTGCGCTCGGACCTGCGCTCGGACCTGCGCTCGGACCTGCGCTCGGACCGGCGCTCGGCGCTGCGCTCGGCGCTGCGCTCGGCGCTGCGCTCGGCCCGGCGCCCGGCACTGCGCTCGGCGCTGCGCTCGGTGCCGCGCCCACACCCACCACTGCGCCGTCCTCCGATGCTGAGAACAACTCCTCCACCACAGAGGACACCGTGAGGCAGCTACAACGGGAGATGCGCGCCATGAGGGAGCAGCATGCCAAGCAGCTCGCCGCGCTATTGTCGGCCATGCAGCCCGCCAAGCAGGACGTCCCCGCAGCTGTGCAGCCAATCCCCGAGCCGGTACGAGTACAGATGACCGACGCAGAGGCGCGTGCTGTGCGAGCCCCGGCTGAGGGGTACCCCCTCCCCGCTGCAACGTTCGGCCCCGCTGTACTCCCTTGCCCCGCAGCGCCGGCCGGACGCTACGCCGAGCCACTGCCGTATGCCGAGCCGCTGCCGTACGCCGAGCCACGAGCCCGCCCACTCTACGCGCAGCCCTATGCAGAGCCGTCTACCTCGCAGTTGCACGCGGGGTCCCAGCCCGTCACCATCGGGCATCCCAGCTACTCGCCGCTGTTCCCGCCGCAGCCTACCGCCGACGAGACTGCCCGACATACCAGAGAGTGGGTCCAGCAGGGCGAGGACCCTACCGTGGCACGGATCGGCGCTATGATTGCCGAGGCGATCCGATCGACACGCGTACCAGAGAGCCCCCGCCCGTCCGTCGAGGAGGATGTCCGGATGACTGCCCTCATTGCTCGACAATCTACAGCCAAGGACCTCCCCACGTTCTCCGGGGACCCCCTCGAGTGGCCTTCCTGGATAGCGCAGTACCACCAGTCGACCAACACCTGCAGGCTGACATCCAGCGAGAACCTCATCAGACTGCAGCGCGCGCTGAAAGGCAGGGCCCGGGAAGCTGTCTACTCCCTCCTGCTGGACCCCGAACAGGTCCCAGAGATCCTGGCCACCCTCGAGACGCGGTACGGTGGCTCAGGATCCATCGCCAACCTTATGCTAAATAAGGTGAAGAAGCTGCCGCACCTGTCAGCGGAAGCTTCACTCGAAGAGATCGCCGACTTCGCTGGGACGGTCCAGAACTTGGTGGCCTCCCTGCGAGACTTGAGGACGGAGGGCTACCTCACCAACCCCGCCCTACTAGCCGACGTCACTGCCAAGATGCCCTGCACCCTGAGGATGTCTTGGCTGCTCGAGTTGCGCCAGCTAGGCCAATCCACCCCGGCCACACTATTGCAGCTCTCAATGTTCCTGCGAAGCGTCGCGAAAGTGATCCCGATCAGCGGCATGCTCGACCCGGTGCGACCGAATCGAGGGCGCCGCGAACAAGTGTTAGTGAATGCGGCGGCCGCGCCCCCGACGAGCGCGGCTACGCCCGGACCCAGGAAGCGTGCCGCGACCGACTCTGCCCACCGGTCTTCAGCCGGAAAAAGGGCGACAGTGCGAAGTGACAATTGTGCGCAGTGTAATAAGTTCCACGCCACTCGGGATTGTGCGGTATTCGCCGGGAAATCTGTCGCCCTCCGCTGGGAGACCGTGCGCGCGAGTAACTTGTGCCGAAAGTGCCTCGGTCGACACCACTCGAGGGAGTGTAAAGTGAAAGTGTGGTGCGGGGTGGGGGAGTGCCGGCATCCCCACCATCGGTTGCTCCATGAAGTGCGAAAAACGGAGCCGGTTGTGGGTGAAGTAAACTTATGACGCCGAAATACGGACGATAGCGTACTGCTGAAAATTGTGCCGGTTGTGCTTCGCGGGCCCGCAGGGAGTGAAGTGTCAGTGTTCGCGCTATTAGATGAGGGCTCTACCGTGACCCTTGTCGACGCCGAGATCGCGATGTTGCCCGGTGCAAGCGGTCCGGTCCGTGCCGTACGGCTTCACGGAGCAAAGGGCATGTGCACCTCCGACGCCCGCTCCCGACGCGTGAAGCTGACCATCAGAGGCGCCGGGTTGAACACGACCTTCTCCATCACCGCGAGCACCATAGCCGAGCTGAACCTGCCGGAGCAGCAAGTGCCAGGACGACGCATCACCCCGAAGCTCTTGATCGGGCAAGACAACGCCCACCTGATTGTATCAAGAGAGGTCCGTGAGGACAACACTACGCGAATAGTGTCGCGGACCGCTTTAGGGTGGATCGCTCACGGGGGAACAAACCCTGGCGCTGACGACCCAGCCACTACTCTGGCCCTGCAAGCAGAGACCGCCGCGGACGCCCGCTTGAGGGAGTTGGTGAGGACAAACTTCGCCATCGACTCCCTCGGCGTTACATCAGCAGCTCGGGTCAACGCACAAGACGCAAGAGCACTAGCGATGATGGGAGAGACCACCCGCCCCCTCGCTACCGGGAGGTGGGAAACCGGACTCCTGTGGAAAGACCCGACAACCGTGCTACCCGACAACCGGCAGTGCGCACTGAAGCGGCTACAATCTCTCGACAAGAAGCTGGCGGCGGACCCCACCCTGGCGGCCGCGTACGCCGACAAGATGTCACAACTTGTCGCCAAAGGCTACGCCAGGAAGCTTTCAACCCACGAGGCATCATTACCTGCCCCGCGAAAGTGGTACCTTCCTCACTTCGCGGTGACAAATCCCAACAAGCCGGGGAAAATCAGAATCGTCTTTGATGCCGCCAGCCGATGCCGAGGGACGTCTCTGAATGACCAGCTGATGACCGGCCCTGACTTGCTGTCCTCACTCCTGGGGAACCTCCTTCGCTTCCGAGAGGGAAATGTGGCCATCGCTGCAGATATACAAGAGATGTTTCTGCGCATCCACATCAGGAGAGAGGACCAACCCTCCCAGCTGTACCTCTGGAGGTCGCCTGGCACACGGGACCCAGAGACGTACCAGTTGACATCTATGATGTTCGGGGCGACATGTTCCCCCAGCAGTGCCCAGTACGTGCGAGACAGAGTGGCCGGGCACTACGAAACCGAGCACCCCGCCGCCGCAGCAGCCGTTCGTTCCAAATTCTATATGGACGACTATTTGGACGCCGTGGATAACGTACACGAGGCTGCCGCACTGGTCCAGAGCGTGAAGGCCCTCCTTGCAAAGGGAGGGTTCAACCTGACCAACTGGGCCTCCAACAGCCCGGCCGCTATAGCACGGATTCTCCCCGGTGAACGAGCAACCGCCGCAGTGCAGATCAACAGCGGAACCACGGGGACGGAGCGCGTACTGGGACTGGTCTGGGACCCGTCGACTGACCGATTTCTTTACACCTTTCTCGACGCGGTCAGCCCCCAAGAAGCCACACGGCCTACGAAGAGGCAGCTCCTATCCATCATCATGAAAATCTTTGACCCGGTGGGTTTCGTCGCCTGCCTCACTATTCGGTCGAAGATTTTACTGCAAGCCGTGTGGCGCTCGAGCATCAGCTGGGACGACCCCATCGCCCCTGAGCATGCCGAGCGATGGAGGGACTGGATGAGTCTGCTGAGGGAAAGCAGCGTGTCCATCCCGAGACGGTCACTCCGACACAAGCTGAGCAACGTTACACTGCACCTCTTCAGTGACGCGTCCGAGCAAGCCTGCTGCGCCGTCGCCTACTTCGTTGAGGAAGTGCAAGGCGCGCCGCGAGCCACCTTCATCGCAAGCAAGTGCAAGGTGGCGCCACTCAAACCGCTATCAATTCCCCGCCTCGAGCTGCAGGCCGCGCTCATGGCGGCTAGACTGGCCAAGACTATTAAATCTGAAAGTCAGGCACGAATATGCAGAACCGTCTTCTGGACCGACTCGACCACTGTGCTGTGTTGGCTACGCACCGACCCACGGACATACTCCGCCTTTGTGGCGAATCGGTTGGGCGAGATCGACGAACTCACCAACATAGCTGACTGGAGGTGGGTTCCAACCAAACAAAACCCCGCTGACATCGGCACCCGAGACTTGGCACTACCCGACCTGTCCCTGCAAGGAGAATGGTTCTGCGGACCTGCTTTCATCACGAAACCTGACGAGGACTGGCCCGAAGAGCGCGCCCTCACCACGAAGCCCGATGACTCGATCCTGGAGACTAGGCCCCAATATGTCGGCCTCATATCCACGGCCGGGGAGGCCCTGCCCGCTATCGAGAGGTTCTCCTCATGGTACCGCCTCATCCGCGCCACAGCATGGATACTGCGCTTCATAAGGCGTTGCCGGATGGGGTCGGGCCGACCTACCGAAGGCCCGCTACGGGCCGAGGAGCTCAAGGAGGCTGAACGCAGATGGGTGATCAGGTCCCAAGAGAATGCCTTCACCCCCGATCTTCACAACATACAGCACGGCCAGGCGCTGCCCGCCGCTAGCCGCCTAAACAGCCTGACGCCTTTCCTCGGCCCAGACGGAGTCATGCGGATGCGCTCCCGTTTGCAAGCAGTAACCGGAGCCACGAGCGTAGCCAAGACTCCGATCATCCTAGATGGCGATGACCCTTATACTCGGCTGCTGATCCGACACTACCACCAGAAGGCGGACCACCCGAGCACCGAGAAGACCATCGCAGAGGTACGGGGCAGCTTCTTCATACTGCGGCTACGTACCACTAGCAGGAAGATCGCCCACGACTGCCCAACGTGCCGAATGCGGAAGAGCAAGCCCGTCCCACCCATTATGGGAGCGCTCCCAGAAGCTCGCCTGACGCACCATGTCCGCCCGTTCACACACTGCGGACTGGACTACTTCGGCCCTATGGAGGTCACGATTGGCAGACGCCGAGAAAAGCGCTACGGGGCCATATTTACATGCCTCTCCACTCGCGCCATACACCTAGAACTGGCTGCGTCGCTGAGTGCTGACTCGGCCATCATGGCCCTGCAACGGATGGCGGCCCGCCGAGGACAACCAGCAGTGATGTACTCCGACAACGGTACCAACTTTCATGGAGCAAACAATGAAATCCGAGATGCCGTGGAGTCGCTCAGCCAAGACGCAAGGATGCAGGATACCCTAGCCATACAGGGTATCGAGTGGCGCTTTACCCCACCTCTGAGTCCCCATATGGGGGGAGCCTGGGAAAGGCTAGTACGTTCAGTGAAGCGAGCCCTAGGAGCTACACTGAAAGAAAGAGCCCCGAGAGAGGAGACACTTCTTACGGCGCTTGCAGAAGCCGAGTTCGTGGTCAACAACCGGCCCCTGACCCACGTCTCGGCTGATCCGAGAGACGAGGAGCCCTTGACCCCCAACCACTTTCTAATGGGGTCAGCGGGAAAACGCCCTCACCTGTCACTATATGACAAAAAGGAGGAGGAGGTATGCCTCCGCCGCCAGTGGCGCATAAGCCAACAGCTAGCAGACATGTTCTGGAGGCGGTGGCTTCGTGAATACCTCCCCACCATGGCCGCCCGGCAGAAATGGCACCACCGGGCCGACCCCATCAAAGAGCACGACTTGGTGGTCATCATGGACCCCGCTCTCCCCCGAAACAGCTGGCCACGCGGACGTGTAATCGAAGCTAAGCCCGCCGCTGACGGACAAGTAAGAATTGTCCGCATACAAACAGCCACCGGCATCTACGTGCGCCCAGCGGTCAAAGTCGCGGTCATACTCCCGGCACCGACGCTCGCACCAGCTTCATCACCCGCATCAGCTTCAACACCCGCATCCGCTGCAACACCCGCATCCGCTGCGACACCCGCATCCGCTGCGACACCCGCATCCGCTGCAACACCCGCATCCGCTGCGACACCCGCATCCGCTGCAACACCCGCATCCGCTGCGACACCCGCATCCGCTGCACCACCAGTACCAGCTTTGACGCCCGCACCGACCCACGCCAGCCCAAGGGTGCCGATGAGGACCGCCCTCCGACGGCCCAGAGGGACTGGCCGGCGAGGTCACCGCCGGAGTACACGTCTTCACAGCTAGGCACAGACGTTACTGCACCGAGGGGAGAATATACCAGACGTGACTATCAAAGTTTGTAATACCCTCCGTTTGCGTAACGTCAACCAGTACATAATTCAGTAGGGGGTACGACTAGATACGTCATCAACTACTGAGTTCGTGCAGCTTCGAACGAGAGACGACTAGATACGTTCCTAGATCGAGCTAGCATGTAGTACTTGTCAGGCTCACACAGACGACCCGACCACAACCCGACAGAGAGGCGACTAGATACGCATCTCTGTCTTGTTTGTTATGTCTGAACAAATAATTAATTGTGCAACGCCCGACTTTAATTTTAACCTGATAGAAGCGACTAGATACGCATCCCTATCTTGTTATGTTTGCACAAAAAGAGGATTTGTGCAAACGCCCCATTTCAGTACATCTTGGCTTTCGACAAGCGTAGTTCCGGGGTTTTCGAAGAAGTGATGATGACAGTGCACGTCATCGTTTTCTTTTTCCTACGCCCCTGAACCTCGTTTTCGTCCCGAGACGCTACTGGGTGCTAACGGGACATTTCTCCGACCCCCGCCACCCCTACGGTCGCTCCCGAAACAGAGCGGGCTCTCATTGGTCGAGCCCCTCTGATCCACAAAAAACTTATCAAAATTATTGTTCTACCAAAATTGTCTATCTTTGTAAGCAATTCCTGCGGCTGCGGTGACTGATCTAAATAAACGATCTTTTCTGATCTGTTCATTAGCGCCCGCGTAATCGAGTAAACTTACTTATTTTATGTTTGTACAATGCATTTTTTTGTAATCTGACGGCAAAGTATTACCTGTCCTACTTTGACCCCCATGACATACCTTGTAATAATTTTGGTTGCTTTAATAAAAAATAGGTGAAGATTGCAATAGGCTCAATTCAAGCAGAAGGTCGTGATTGACATCCTAATTTTTTGATCAAGTCGATCCAAGGTTGACAGAGTCTACGGCAGCTCGCGAAATATTCACGAGTTCAAACTGCCCGATTCGCCGCACGGTATCGCACCGAAGTACTTGAACGACGAGTGCATTTCTAAAATTCAGAGTATTCTCACGGATTCAACACGCCTTCTACCTACTTCGCCTGCATCTTCACCCGGCCTGAAAACCGACCGTGACTTTCTCTTCACCCTCACCACCTCCTTGCAAGAAATCGTTTGCCTTTTTCAAGGCATCTTCCCCCTTCCTTCCTACCCTGCTCTGAAGCGTCGAAGTGGCCAGCCTGATCTTCTTCTTCTAAAAACGTGCGGCAAGAGTTTACAGATCTTGTCCCGTACAGTAATGGAGGGTATAAGATGGAATTTGGGTGAAGACGGAGGGGGTCGGTGCCGGGGGTCCAGCGGCCGAGGTTGGAGATGGTTCGATTCTAATTTGGAGTAAAATGTTTTGGGTAAATCTATTATATGTTTTTGGAGTGGAGGAGTCACAATTAATAAGAATCGTGAGTTTATCTGTCGTAAATTATCTTTCTAAATATTGTATTTTTGGGGGTAATTTGGAGAGATTTTCCCCGGTTCGCGAACCCCTGATCTAGAGTTTCGTTAAATAAAAATTCCGTTCCATTCGGATTATAGGACAGTGTTCACATGTTACCATTAATTAATTATTTACGACTTAATATTTATGTTTAAAATTGTAAATCGTAGTATAGACCCGCCCTGATTTAATTAACCTCATTCAATTTCATATACCTGCGAGAGCTACTCGTTCCAAAATCCTGTATAAATGTACGAACACCAGGACTGAGCATTACAAACACTCGCTTGTACCTAGATTACATGAAGTTAGTAATAGATACGCAGATGTAACAGATCTATTTAACTGCGCGGAAGGTAAGTATAAGAAGGCTATATATCTTTTCAATCAATATTAATTTATAATTTCTTCAAACGATTGGTAACTTTGTGGCATCATTATTAATTAAATAATTAAAAATTTACTTTGTTTACGCTACATTTATGCAACTGGTGTAAACAAAGTACATTTTTTAATTACATAAATATTAATTTAACTTATGTTTACTGTATGTATATTTTATTTTTATTTTATTTATTTATTTATTACAAAAAAAATCAAAATTATAACATAATACATGATATACATGATTTTTTTTACTTGTTATTCTACTCTCCATAAGTTGAGGTCCAGTAGCTCGTGGTTATGGGAGGAGTATTTACAAACATAAGGTAAAATGAATACATAATTAGAGTAGGTGATATGAAATTAAAATTAAAAACTTATTAAATAAATACAAACGTAAATCAACAAAACACTTTTAGACTAATAATAATAATTAACCAAATGGTAATTTATACCCAGATAGTACATTATTAGGGGTACAATATATCATTATCTAAGTTCAGGGAATTAATTTGCTTTTTAAATTTTTCATATAAAGTGTCGGTTATACTAATTTTGTTTTTAGATAATAATATATTGAACCATCTTATACCTAAATACAAATAGTGGTGCTGAGCCGTGGTCGTTCTTAACATTGGGATGGCTATTAAACCATTAGTTTTAAATCTATTGCTTATACTGTCAGTGGAGTGAATTTTATTGATGAAAAATTCTTTGTAAATTTGATGTAAGGCTGCTCTCTGACGGTCCGGTGAGGAATGAACATTTCACTCGTTACTGCAGACACTGCATAGAAAAGTAAAGTTTGATAAAGTAAGGTAACGGTTTGCAACGCAGTCCATTGTGGGACTTTTCTGCGCGGTGTCTCCAGTAGCGAGTGAAAAGTTCGTTCCTCACAGGACCGTCAGAGAGCAGCCTAAGGCGTTTCTTTTATGCAGTTCGGTAATAGATGCTACATTGAATGTCCGAAATATCTCTATAGTAGGAAAGTCGTATGGTTTTTTAATGATGATTTTAATTATTATTTTTTGAATTGTTATTATTGGCTGTAGTGAGGCTTTATAGACCCCTCCCCACCCAATAATGCCATACTGCAATAGGGACTGAATTAATGCATAATATACCATTTTAATTATTTTCTTGTTTAATATGTTACGTATGTTATAGAATACATATATGAGTTTTCTTACTCGTTCAACAGTGAGTTTGATATGGTCTTTCCATTTAACATTTTTATCTATTATGATTCCAGGATATTTGATATTAGATTTCTGATTTAGTTTAGCACAGTCCGTATTACATGTAATATCATTTATACAATTTTTAGAGTGAATGGTTATGTTAATTAAATTTGTTGGTACTTCTTCTTGTAGAGAGAAGGGAATAAAATATGTTTTTTCTGTGTTGAGCGATAATAAGTTGTTATCAAACCATTCTTTGATAATATTTATGTCGTCATTGGCATGTCTTTTTTTCGATAATTATTGCAGTGTCATCAGCAAAAGATATAATTTTACCATGAATGGATAATTTAAACATTTGATTGACATAAATTATAAATAAAATTGGTCCGATGACAGTCCCTTGGGGGATACCAACATCCAAAATTTCAGCTTCACTTAATGAGTTGTTTAATTTGATCTTTTGGCCTCTTTGAGTTAGATAGCTTTGAAACCAATACCTAACCTTGCCAATAATACCGATATCATTTAATTTGTTTATTAGCTTTTTATGTGAGATACTATCGAATGCCTTACGTAAATCTATGAAAATGCCTGGGCATTTTTTTTATTATCCAATGTATGGTATATAGATGAAGTTAGTTCTGCAATAGGGTCCTGAGTACCTAATTTCTCTCTAAATCCAAATTGGCTCGGACTAAGAATTTGGTTTTTTTTTTTTAATATAATACACGAGTTGCTTTTTGACGACCTTTTAAAAATTTTTAGCAATATTTGATACGAGAGATATAGGTCGATAATTTGTTATGTTGTTAGGGCTGCCAGATTTAAAAACTGGAGTTACGATAGATTTTTTATAAACCGATGGGAATATTCCACTATTCAAACATAAATTTATAATGTGGGCAATTGGAGTGCTTAGTAATTTATTATACTGTTTCAGTAGTTCCACTGTGACTCCGTCAAATCCTGGTGCAGATCCACCTTTTAAATCATTAATAATATTTTCAATATCTTTTATTGTTACCGGTTGGAATACAGACAGATTTTTTTTTTAGGACAGTCTTTCTCGAAATGATCTATTTTATATTTTTCATCGATCTGTATGGCTAAATTTTGTCCGACGCTAGTGAAATATTTATTAAAGGCATTAGACAATTTTTTCGGTTCCCTTATGGCGTCTATAACATTATTTTCCATATAAATTTTTGGGTGGGAGATTTTTTCTTTTTTTTTTATTTATTTCATTTACTGTTTTCCAAATGTGTTTTACATTTTGATTAGCCATTTCAATTTCCTTTTTGTAAAAGTTTTCATTGGTTAGTTTTATTAAAGAGGATAATTTGTTCCTAAATTTCTTGAAAAAAGAGATAATTTTTTTATCTTAGGGATTTTTTTTAGTCAGGCGATATAATTCTTCTTTTTTTCTAATAGACACGACTAAACCATGTGAGATCCATGGTTTAATTTTTTGAATTTAGCGTTTATTTTTATATTTTTAATATCAGTTTTATTTTTTTTTTTTTTTTATTGTATAATATTAATTATATACAGTGGGAACTTATACCCGCTAAGCCACTGCAAGTAGCTTGTCAGCAGGAGTTTATTTCAACAATATAATATAATACAACAATAATTACAATCATCATACAAATGTAGGGCAAAAATTATTATATTTAGGCGCATGCATCTTGTGCTGTACATAAGTTGAGAAAAAAAAATTAAAGAGAAAAAATAATGGTAAAAGCATTACAGATTTGTTATTGAGATACTAGAGTCCAATCTTATAACACCGATTTAAATAATATTATAAAAATGTCAATATCATAAAAAATATCAAAATTATAAAAGTACCAATATTATAAAAGTATCAATATTATAAAAATATCAACATTATAAAAACATCAATACTTTTTAAAAATATCAACATTATAAAAACATTCATATTACAAAAATATAACTATTACGTAAATATCAGAAATATCAAAGCATCTGTAAGTATTAAATAGATTAAGAAATAAAAATTTAAAAGATATATACATAAAACAGCAGTACAGGTTGGTTACAATGAGGATAGACTTAAATATAATAGTAACACCGTAACAGTAAGTACACCAGATATCTAGGAGCTATACAACCATGGAGACGTCATATTTGTTACCATCAATACACAAGGTTACTTTCCAAAAGCCAACACTTTAACATCAGTGAGAATTTCATCATAGGACAATTGTTTTTAAATTCGTACGGCAATTTGTTAAATATAAATGGTACAATGTATTCAAGGGTTCGTTGACATATTTATTTTGAAATATTGGCACTATCATTCCTATATTTTGTGTGAAACGTGTATTGTGTACATGATCCACCACTGCCTTATACGGACTTTCAGATATATGTTGCAGTAGAATTTTTTGCCACAAAAGACCACGAACAGGTAATACATTAATTGATTTGTACATGATATCAATGTCTCGCCTTTGCTTAAAAACTGTTTTACTTACTAACAATTTTACCATGGCGTTTTGAATCAGCTGTAAATGTTTTATGTTGGTCTTACAGGAGTGTCCCCAAGAAGTTATACCATACCTTATAGTCGATTCTGCTAGAGACAAATAAATTAGTTTCATAGTTTTTATAGGCACGTATAATTTTATCTTGTGGAGTCTTCCTACAATGGCTCGAAGTCGCTTACAGAGGTTGGAAATTTGTACGTCCCATTTCATATTACAATCCACCGTAACACCTAGATACACGTACTGGTTGACTAATTCGATACTTGTACACGCGCAGGGCTGTTTGGTATTATTGTGAATGCAATTAAATGAATGGGATATGATTACAGGTGCCTCTCTGTACCTTGCATGCGGGGTCTTATATGCATCAATTTCGTTTTTTTAGCATTGATTATTAGACCAGAGTCATGTGACCATTTTAATAAAGAAATAAAGTCTACCTGTAACAATTTTATTGCAGTATCCAAATTTTCATGGGATATTATAAGTGCTGTATCATCAGCATATACATAATGTTTAACAAACGAGAATATTTTGTTCATAAGTGATACAAAGATAATATAGAGCGTTGGACCTAAAATTGACCCTTGTGGAACTCCTGTTTTGACATTTCTTCTTTTACTAAATTTGTCTGATATTTTTACCTGGATTTGGCGGTTGGTTAGGAAGTTTTTGAATAGTTTGAGAAAGTTTCCTCTTACCCCTATTGCCTCCAAAATATTTAACAATTTCATCGGGTCTATAGTATCAAATGCCTTTGAATTGTCTATAAACAGTACCAAAACATGTCTTTTATTATTCAGTTCATTATTTATATAGTTAGAGAAATCAAAAAGTTGATGCCGTAATATGATTACAAAGAATATTATCAAAAACAATTGCACTTGTTTCAGTGCATGTGGATTGTAATACGGGAAGCCAATTTTCCTTTGTTATTTTTATACTTAATTCAGTATGATTTATTGACTTTTTTATATAAGAATTGCATTCCGATTTTTTATTATTCTTTGTATTAATTTGTTGTATATAGATGCATGCATGATGGTCCTTAATATTGTTTTTTAATATTATTGCATGTATTTTGTCTGTATCTTTTGTTCTACACCGTACATGATCAATACATGATATGTTTTATATGTACGCATATCTTTTACTTTTATATCCTTTATGTACTTTTATTATTTATATAGTCTCTGATGTCATTGTACGATCTAATGCCACATTTAATAGTTACCTTTTTAATTATTGTGCTATATTGTTATGCTTGTAGTTGTGTTACTTTGACATGTAATTATTGTTTATGGTATTTAAATAAATACATTAATATTTCGGTAGTTTGTAGATGAATCAGTTGGGGTCGTGATCTACCATGTGGAACATCTACAGCACCCAGAGTCAAGGTAGGTATGCGGCGAGACAGGTGAGCACTGAGCAGCACGCTGACAGGGCAGGCAGGGCGGGTGAAGTGCAGAAGATGATGCTGCACCGACTGGTTGGTGGCAGGACGGCAGGAACCTCCTATGTACCGAGTACGAGGCGGGCCCGGGCGCGACCCGCCCCCCACCGCAGACCGCAGACCACAGACCACAGAAAACCACTAAATAGACGTCATTGCGACGCTTTATCGGCCAACTCAACGTAACTTCAGATAACGACAATGATAACCTTAACGTGAACACACTCAAATTGAGAAAATTAAATTGAACTTATGCGTAGATGTATGGGTACCTAGATGTTATTTATTTATAGTGTTCGTCCCCTGCGCCCAACTTTTAATAAATTAATCATTTCAGTTCCCTTTATATAGCCTGTTCACTAATAAAATCACTCGTACATTTCAATATAGACACCCACATATAGCCCTGTTTACTAATTAAATCACTTCGATATTTCAATAGAGACAACTTTATATAGCCCTGTTTACTTATAAAATCCCTTAGCCACTTCAATATAGACAACTATATATATATATATACAGTATAACCCCTGTTTGACGTTTTTTTAAGGGACTGAAAAAAAACGTTATTGGAGGGAAAATGTGAAAGGGGGGTATAAAAAAAAAGAACATTTAAATTTTATTTTTCTGAAAAATTAACGTTTTATTAAAAAACAACATTCTATTTAAATTTTTATTAAAATTTTATTTTATTTTTTATTTAAAAAATCATGTATGTTAGTTTGTTGCATTTTTGTTTTTTTGTTATGTAATTCTCTTTCAAGACTATATAAACATTTAAAAGTGTCATCTTGAATATCAGCAATGCTTGAAAAGTATTTTTTTAAACCCTCGATGAACCTCATTGCTTCTTCTTTTGTTGGAATATCAACCTCTTCTTCATCGGACTTCTTCAGCAGAAAAGTCTGCTGTTGTTAAATGACTGTCAACAATGTCATCAACTTCCACCAAGTCTGATGTCATAACATTGGAGTCAAGGTTTACATAATCCTCCAGGGGTTGGTCTGAAATCCTTTCCAAGCCTTCTATAACATCACACTGGATATTTTCTTGGGTACCGGGTACGTCTTCATCCTTATCCTTGTATATCCCAGCTTTCCGGAAACAATTCTTGATGGTAGAGTCGATTATTTCACTCCATGCCTTAACGGTATAATGCATTGCATCTAAAATGGACATTTTAAATTTGTTGGGGTCCTCACCTCTTTCTAACTGACACAATAACTTCTGTACCAAGTTTCTTCTATAGTAGTGGTTGAATGTCCGAATTATCCCTACATCCAGGGGTTGCAGTTCACTTGTACAGTTAGGAGGAAAAAATTCCAACTGAATGTTCCTCAAAGTCAAGTTTGTGGGGTTAGATGGGCACCTATCGAGGAATAGCAATATTTTTCGATATTTTACTCCCATCAAATCGTCTAATGCAGTAACCTGCTTTTCAAATAAATGTGTCTGCTTCCAATTTTCAGCAATGTCCAAATCAACACTTTGCGATTCTCCACAAATCGATCTGTAGACCACATTGTGCCTCTTCTTAAAACGATCTATCCATACATCTTCTGCAGTATATCCTTCAATATTTAGTCGATTCGCGATGCGCAGCTCACTTTTCACGAATGATTGTACCGCCGACGGGAATATTACTGCCCCGCGCGCTGACGAACGATTCTTTTAAAATCTCCTCCATTTTTTCGTATTTCGACGCTTTGATGTACATACGTTTTTTTCGCCCCGGGTCCACATTGAATTACGCTTTTTTCAATAGATTCACGGTTTTTGATGATTGTGCGCAAAGTAGTAATGGGTATTTCTAAATTTCGGGCCAGCAAAACGCGTGAGCCAACGTTTTTATTCACTTTTTCGAGAATGTTCCTTTTCTTTTGCACTGAAAAAGCTTTCATTTGGTTAGACTTATGTGTTTGAAAGAATAAGGACGTAAAAACGAATAATAATCGAACCGAAAGCAATATGAAATATGTCGCTCGCCGACCAATCACCGTGCGTCGTTCTAAAGATACGGAGTTCACCCACCAATCACCGTACGCCGTTCTAAAGACACGGAGTTTTCCCTCCAATCACCTTACGCCGTTCGAATGTCACGACTCAATCATTGTCAAGCGCGCGTAACTCGCATATTTTGAATATTTCGGACGTAAATGCGGGTATTAAATGTACTGAAATACCTCGGACTGAAAAAAATACACACAATTGCCGGGAGAACGTGAATTCCGGGCACGTAAATACGGAGTTATACTGTATATATATATCCCTATTCATTAATAAAATCACTTAGTCATTTCAATATAGACACCTATATAAAGCTCTGTTTACTAATAACATCACTAAGCCATTTCGATATTGGCACATTTATATATCCCTGTTTACTTATAACATTACATAGCCATTTAAATACATACACCTTTATATAGCCCTGTTTACTAATAAAATCACTTAGCCATTTCAATATAGACACCTATAAATAGCCTTGTTTACTAATAAAATCACTTAGCCATTTCAATATAGACACCTATATATAGCCTTGTTTACTAATAAAATCACTTGGCCATTTCAATATAGACATATATAGACACATTTATTTTTTATAACTTATTGAAGTTTGTAAACCTCATTGTAATATTTTAATCATTGAAGAAGATAATATTAACACATCCCAAATGAACCACGAAACCGAAAAAACAACAGAAATTAAAAAGATTTCAGTCGCATCTGGGACTCGAACCCAGGACCTCTACCTATCCGGGTAACCGCTTAACCAACTTAGCTAATGAGACCAGTTCAATTTACGCCATTTACACCGATATCATACTTCATGTTCAAGATTTGTTAATATTATCCGCCATTTTTATAAATCCCATATTATTGGCTGCTATCGTTATGATGATTGCCAAGTTCATCCAGAACTCAATTGTAATCTGGATCCAACTACAGCTTGCATTCCCCAATTCAAGACTTACACAATCTTGGTAACAAATACTTAAATGATGTGAATGTCTTTG